>KZ807036.1:3809-18562 GCA_000696205.2 Oncopeltus fasciatus
AAGGAGGAGTTAACTATATATATACAGACAATATATATATATTTTCACATAGTAGAGTGTACTCAGCTTCAGAAGAAACTAAATTTTACAGTTTAGTTTCTCTTAAAATAAAACGTTGTATGAGTTTGTTTATCATTAAAATAAGTCAAGGCGGTAAGGGGGGTGAACTTGAAAACTACATTTAAATATCGTTATCTATTTGAATAAAATAGTTATGAATGTAACTTGGAAGATTTAACGACTTCATCATTTTTAAATATAGAAATAAAATTCAGTAATTAAGTATTTAATTTATATTATTTATGTTTATATGTTGCTATAAAATAACAAGATGTTTTATTAGCAGAATGTAATAAATACACATTTTTTATTTTAAAAAAATAAGGAGTATTTAATTTAAATCGTTTTATATAAGTAATTTAAATACTGATATAAAAATAGTTTCAAAATATTAATATTGTAATTAATGGTTATCACTATATGATTGTGTAATCACTATGTGATAATGTTAATAACTGATTTTGAATAATTGAACAAGAAATTAATATGTTGTGCTAAATATTTTTAGCCAATATTTGCATACCACATTACTAAGGGGCAAGAACTAATTGTGTTTTATTATTAAAATTTTATTTCTCAATGGAACATGTTATTTTACTTTTTATATATATTTTTTACTCCAGTCTTTACAGATTAATGTAGTATTATAAAGCATAACCATAATGACTTCTATTTTATTCATTATAAGTGATTGCTTATTGAATAGTAGTTAATTGTAGTGTCAATAACATCACCTTCAACCCTGTTTGTAGGTTAACTAGACCGCCATCTACAAGCAACCCCTGCCAACTACATACAGACACATCGCTCACTTGATAGACAGCATTATGACAGCATTATATGTCGAATATCCATCAAAGTGCTTTTAAAATATTTTTAATTTAAAAATGAAATTTTAAGTAGTAAAAGTTATAAGTTTAAGTAGAAATGAATATTTAACAAGTATTGGATATACTGATAAAATACAGAGGAAAAGAAAATTTTATATGCTATCGTTAAAAGTAAAAAATACTTCTTACTTTTTTTCTTCAAAAGTTTCTTCACAGGCCCTATTGCTGAATTAAAAATACTGAGAATGCCTACTAATCGAAATGTAAGCCAACTTCATAAACTTTTTCTTTTTTATGCTTACAAATCATCTTTTATTATATTTGTAATAAAAACTTTTGGTAAATTGATGGCATAGTAAAAAATACACACACACACACACACACACACACACACACACATATATATATATACATAATAACATGTGGGAGAGTAATGTATATATATATATATTTTCACATAGTAGAGTGTACTCAGCTTCAGAAGAAACTAAATTTTACAGTTTAGTTTCTCTTAAAATAAAACGTTGTATGAGTTTGTTTATCATTAAAATAAGTCAAGGCGGTAAGGGGGGTGAACTTGAAAACTACATTTAAATATCGTTATCTATTTGAATAAAATAGTTATGAATGTAACTTGGAAGATTTAACGACTTCATCATTTTTAAATATAGAAATAAAATTCAGTAATTAAGTATTTAATTTATATTATTTATGTTTATATGTTGCTATAAAATAACAAGATGTTTTATTAGCAGAATGTAATAAATACACATTTTTTATTTTAAAAAAATAAGGAGTATTTAATTTAAATCGTTTTATATAAGTAATTTAAATACTGATATAAAAATAGTTTCAAAATATTAATATTGTAATTAATGGTTATCACTATATGATTGTGTAATCACTATGTGATAATGTTAATAACTGATTTTGAATAATTGAACAAGAAATTAATATGTTGTGCTAAATATTTTTAGCCAATATTTGCATACCACATTACTAAGGGGCAAGAACTAATTGTGTTTTATTATTAAAATTTTATTTCTCAATGGAACATGTTATTTTACTTTTTATATATATTTTTTACTCCAGTCTTTACAGATTAATGTAGTATTATAAAGCATAACCATAATGACTTCTATTTTATTCATTATAAGTGATTGCTTATTGAATAGTAGTTAATTGTAGTGTCAATAACATCACCTTCAACCCTGTTTGTAGGTTAACTAGACCGCCATCTACAAGCAACCCCTGCCAACTACATACAGACACATCGCTCACTTGATAGACAGCATTATGACAGCATTATATGTCGAATATCCATCAAAGTGCTTTTAAAATATTTTTAATTTAAAAATGAAATTTTAAGTAGTAAAAGTTATAAGTTTAAGTAGAAATGAATATTTAACAAGTATTGGATATACTGATAAAATACAGAGGAAAAGAAAATTTTATATGCTATCGTTAAAAGTAAAAAATACTTCTTACTTTTTTTCTTCAAAAGTTTCTTCACAGGCCCTATTGCTGAATTAAAAATACTGAGAATGCCTACNTTTTACATATTTATTATGTATTTTTAGAGCACATTGCAAGATGCACGCTGTGCAGGATGTTATTTCGAAATAAATTGTTTTGAAAAAAATTTTAAAGAGGGCATTGCCCACTTTATCTGATAACGTTCTACAGAGGGATCACATGTGTCCTCATTGATTAGGCTACCGTAGGTAACCCTAGAAGGAGAAGATGACTTGGTGTCAGCTGACAAGCGCCCGCTTGCTCAAAATAATGCTTAATACCAGCAACATGACCTCAGCGTGTTTCGCACTGATAAACGAGACAAGAGATACAGTTACACAGAGCATACGTTAGCCGTAGTGTTGTTCAGAAGGAGAAGCAAATCGACCATCTCAAGTTAAGATTATTATTATTATTTTATGTGGTAAATATAAGTAATAATAATAAGAGACCTTATATAAAGAAGTATTCCTTCCAGAAGCCTGGAAATATATAAGGCATAAATATAAGGAGAAATAGAGATGTTTACTGCAAAAAGCGAGGAAACTAACCCTATTGATGACGACGGCAGAATATAATACGTAATCGTGCACCCTTTAAATTAGCTCTACTAAGGATGGCAGGGGAACTCTCAATTGAGCTACAACTGCAGTTAAAGGTGGCCAAGCACATGATAAACAAAGTTGGATTGAGTACCTTCGTATACCCTGGAAGGAGGAGTTAACCAGGCAGCAGATGCGAGAGGAGTGAGCTTATGGTTAGCTTACAAAGTGTTCCTTGATGTCCCCTAAGAATGCAGAGTACCTTAAGACGGGTTCCTGGACAATACAACTACTTACTCTATTTCTATAAAAAGAGAATGCATATGAAGAAACAAATATCGTAAAACTCATAATTTTTTATAGTTCGAATCGCATCGATGCACGTTTAACTTTTGCAGGGGAATGGTCCATGAAAAAGTGGTTGCCTAAGAGCCTCAGTTTCCTTCTTAGTTCAGAGGAAAACTTGATGCTTTCACGCAGTTCTCAAAAATTTTCTCTTTAAGGAAAAGTAGCAATATTCTCTGTAAAGAAGAATAAAAAAAAAGAAAAAATAGACTACTTTGTAAGTAATCGCACTGGATTCTGAAACTGCACTCCATTTGCATGCAGCCCACTCCTGGAAGTTATTGATCATTAATGCCAGCCATCGAAGTTAAATGAAATTATTAACAGTTACCGGATAAACATCACAGAGGATTCGAAAATATGGAAAAAGGCCCCGATAACATGTAACTTTTACGTTTAGGGTTTCACTGAAGTGCAGATTTTTTTTAAAGAATGTTCGTCACGCGAGAGCAACGTAGAATAAGCGGATTTCCATTAGAATATCTGAAAAAATGATTTTTGAATTACTACTTTCTTAATTGCCTGCAATGGGTCATAGGTGTCTCAATTAGATCATAGGGATTGGCCCAAAGATAATAATAACTCAATATACTCGACGGAGATATAGAAAAATGTCGAAAATCAAATTTTGTGACAAGAATTATTACTACTCTAATATAATAGAATAGCTCTCCACCAGAAATTTTACAAAAATGTATTAAAATTCTCCTCGCCCCTCTTATCCCACCTTTCAATCTCCCTAATTCCCTAAACTTCCCCGCAATCTCATTCTTTTCCTACCTCCGCTTTGTAGGGAGAGGGGGCCCATTGACGCCACTCCCAATAGAATTTGGCGTCAAGGCCTCAGAGCTCGTGAAACCCTCTTCGTTTAGTCGTCGGGAAGGATTGGAAGAATTGGAGTCCGACGACAGGGATGAGCATATAGGTTATGGAAGATGGGATCTTGGTATGGAAGAGTGCGAAACGGGTGGGATATTACAGGTTATTAAAATCTTAATAGAGGGTGAAAAAGGACATAGATTATTCGATATTATTCAAGAGATTTTGGACTGACAGGATTGTATTCAATGGATGTTAGGAGGTCTAGCGGCACCCGAGAATTCTGCAGCGTATGTCCAGATCGGTTGTAGTAATTTATTTTAGAGAGTCGGTTTTTCTCTGTTGTTAGCAGTGAGGGCCTGTTTACGAGTATGTATGAGTCCGTAGCGTCTGTTGGGTTCTTGTCGCTCAAATTTAACACCTTCGCCCAAATTAATTCGTCAGTCAATAGGGAACTCAGGGAATCAGAAAGAGATACAGGGATGTTAATGTTGCATTATTGGGAGAATATTTTCTTTGCTTAAAGTTTACCTGCACGCATTTGAACTCACTTATTTAGTAATCTATTTGTTGCACCACTGTTGAATTGCATCAAGGTGGTTTTGTAAAATCAGGAAGGGAGTAGAGGATTGCTTAATCACTAGCAAATAGCGTTAGAAGGGTAAAGGAAGGGTCCGACCACACTGCTCCGAGGAACTTCCGCTAGTTGGAGTAATCAGATCCTGGCCGGACCCTAAAGAAATGGTTGGAATGGTAAAAAAAAAAGAAAAAAAAAAGGATTAAACATATGGTGCTTGGGAATATTCGCATAATAAACCATTATATCATACCTGATGAATGCTTGAGGGACGCCTAAACCAGAACAATATTCTTTTTCTTAAAAGAAGAGGGAATGAAATGATCAACACAAAACACCTGTTAGACGGTACAATGCTGAGATCGGAAGCCGAACTGATGGTTTCGGAGGATATTCAAGAAAGTTTGGCATCCTTCATTTAAAAATAATTTCCTCGAAAACTTTGGATAGTAAGAGAAAGATGCAGATTTTGTGGTAGGACGATTCTTTATGGACAGGTTTGCTAAGTTTGGGAAATGTGGTGATCAGTCATTGTCGGGTGCCATACACTTAGGTAGCGTTGATAAACTAAGAGAGTTTCTCTTATCACGAACATTTATATTTGAACTTTCCATGCCATGCAGCTAACTTTCCATTTTCGGAATAACAAAGAAACATTTTTTATTAATTCTTATTTTATGTGTACTAAAAGTAATATCATCTAATATAATAATAATTATTATTTTTGCAATTTTAACTGCTTAGCAATGAAAATGTCGCTGATTACAAATAACCCCTCTTGACTGATCATTACATAGGTTACTTTACACATATTTTAATAATCAATTAACATTTAATTGATGGTGCAGTTGTTTTTAATTAAAGGTCGGGTTCCTCACTCTGAATACAGTGGATTTTATTTGATTAATTATTTTAAAATTACATATAAATCTTCATTAATGTAACTTAAGAGAAATAAATTGTAGGTCCAGCATGAGTTCTAGACACGGGACTCACAGCGTACAATAATAATGCAAGTTTGTGTTAGCGTCAAAACGCATCTCACCTATTTGAGTGCACCCCAACTCTCTTGTAACCAAATTTTCTAGTTTACATACATTAATTTTTAATAACCTTTTCAGTGGTAATTGCTGCATTTATTTATTTTTTTACTTATTTGGTTGTTACATTCTTTAAATAGGATTGCATTTTGTAATTGCTCACAATGTTGTTCAATGACTGTGAGTGGCATTGGCATGAGAGAGAGAACGGCCAGTGCCGCAACTGCAATCGCTGCTTCTAGTTGCGTAGTTAGGGAAAATATTTATATCAAGTGTCAAATACTGGAATAACACATGTATCTGTAACGGTACGCACTTTTAATTTGATCTTCCCGCGAGAGTGATGCGTACAACGGTAGTGATCCGTGCTTCCGGAGCAAGTTTGTTAGGGCACAGTTGTGAAGAAACGACTTCTAGGGAACAACGCCTTAGCCCTCGCAGCGAACCCTGGAAGTCTCCAACAAGCTCAGCACTTCACACACACCCAGGAACCGAGAGAAGTACAGGGTATTGGATCAACCGCCAACGGGAGCTCAGAGACCGCAAGTACTCTATATTCACGCCTATATTTCAGCTAATAATGAGCCGGCGCGGTAACCTCGGGATAACCTCCCTAGCTTCGAGGTAGTGGCCATAGAGGTACCCAGGTTACTAGGCCCAGCGAGCTACATCGCAGCGAGGTCTTGTGGTCAGCGGTCTCCCAGGTGACGTCATAGACACCCCGCTGATACCAGTTTCTACGCCTGGCACGACCTCACCATCCATTCGCCGCCTGCATGGGCTATATTTTAATTGTAAGCTACAAATGCTATTTGTTTTAATAAATAGATAAATTTTTTATAAGGACACGCTTACATTGGTTGGGGACCTTTTGACAACAGCCTATACCTTATACCCCAACATATCTAATAACGGTATTTTACTCATAGGGAGAAAACAAAAATCAACTATTATTGCATTTCTGTATGGCGAGTTTCATCTGGCTCAAATAATAGTTGCGCTCAACAAGCTGCTTACAATTGTTCCAATTACGCTTCTGTTTTACACATATATGTCATTTAATATATCGGCCACTATCTATAATTTTCAATCGTTATGTAGGCTATAGGTAAATCCACTCAATATTATTTTACTTATTTACAAGAATTTTTTTGAGTGTTAGATTTAAAAGCTGTGTGTAAATGACTCTTTCATGATTCGTGTTATCAATGTGTGGCTATATATTTTGATAAATTTAATGAAAATGAACCAATAGAGGTGTTAATGGATCTCATCTCTACACCTGTGCATTTTCTGAAGTCGTGTAATCTTGGAGACCCTCTGCTTGATTTCTTCAAAAACTTCATCCTGATCTGGTTTTCTTTTCTTGTGCTTAAGATTGAACTATTTTTCTGATTAATATCTTTCGTATCATCATTCTCAACTCGCCCTTCCCACCCTCCTTTTCTGTCTCCCTATTTCCTTACACTTCCCCGCAATCTCATTCTTTTACTCCCTCCGCCACTCCTTCTCCACCCCACCCCTACTCTCTGCCTATCTTTCCTAATCTCTCTTCCTTCCCACTCTCTCTCTCTCTCTCTCTCTCTCTCCCATTGTTTCATCTTTCTTTCATTCCCTTTCCGTCCCTTATTCCTTTCCCCTTCCTTCTCTCTCCTCGCCCCTCTTATCCCACCTTTCAATCTCCCTAATTCCCTAAACTTCCCCGCAATCTCATTCTTTTCCTACCTCCGCCACTCCTTCTCCACCCCATTCCTACTCTCTGCCTATCTTTCTTTATCTCTCTTCTTTCCCTCTCTCCCATTCTTTCCTCTTTCTTTCATTCCCTTTCCGTCCCTTATTCCTTTCCCCTCCCCTCTCTCTCCTCGCCCCTCTTACCCCACCTTTCAATCTCCCTAATTCCCTACACTTCCCCGCAGTCTCATTCTTTTCCTACCTCCGCCACTCCTTCTCAACACCACTCCTATTCTCTGCCTATCTTTCTTTATCTCTCTTCTTTCCCTCTCTCCCGTTCTTTCCTCTTTCTTTCATTCCCCTTCCCTCCCTTATTCCTTTCCCCTTCCCTCTCTCTCCTCGCCCCTCTTACCCCACCTTTCAATCTCCCTAATTCCCTACACTTCCCCGCAATCTCATTCTTTTCCTCCCTCCGCCACTCCTTCTCCACCCCACTCCTACTCTCTACCTATCTTTCTTTACTCTCTTCTTTCCCTCTCTCCCATTCTTTCCTCTTTCTTTCATTCCCTTTCCCTCCCTTATTCCTTTCCCCTTCCTTCTCTCTCCTCGCCCCTCTTACCCCACCTTTTAATCTCCCTAATTCCCTACACTTCCCCGCAATCTCACTCTTTTCCTCCCTCCCTCACTCCTTTTTCACCCCACCCTTAATCTCTGCCTATCCTTTCCTCGTTTCTTTCTACTAAGAACCCAAGGATGTAAGTAATCATTCACTAGTTCGTCTCGTTCGCTTGTTCGACTCTATTATTTTCTCTTAGCACACTCACCTTCATCCAATGTCTTCCTTGAAAACGCTTTATATATATATATATCTTTTTTAGTCTATACACAGTTTAGTTTCATTTGAGCACTTTACTTGAATTTTTTTTTAGGTTAGTCAGTTTTTATGAAGTTGCTCTTTATCTGTGAAATGTTGTGACAAAGTACTAGTTCCACAGCCCTTTGTTTGAGTAGCAGTTAAGCTAGAATGTTCCGTTCAGTTAAGCAAACAACAAAAACAAAGTCCGACCTTCGGCCCTTCCTCCATAATGATGAAGTCCTCTGTTTCCTGCGGCAAAACAATGCCAGAGATTAATTGCTGCCACTAGACGAACTTGTAGTCAAAACTGTAAATTCAGTGGTTAAACAATTGTAGTTATTTTAGTAATAGTGATTATTTGAAAGTGATCTAAACACAAACAATAAATTAATCTCAGAAGTAATTGTTGAGTGTGGTGTCACTGGTCACCTCCCCTCATATGATTGTCATTAATATTTTTTTTTTTTTTACTATTCACTGTAATAAAATTACAAAATGTTTTTTTTTAAACAGAATAAAATATGTAAATAAAGGTTAAAAAAATAAGTAACTGATGATTAATTAATCCAGTTGATTCATTGTTCTTTTATTTATTTATTTTTTTGTAAAGAAATATTTGTTTTGCTTTGATCTACCCCTTCTCCTCTTTTTGTCCTTGTTTCGGGAGATTTTGCTTACAGGAAGGGAAGATCGCTCGAAGCAAAAGGAAAAAAAAAATTTTTACGCAGGAACTGCCTTCTTAAAGCGATTCTTTAGAATCCCAGATATTGAATACTTATATTTGAAATTTCCGAGGGAAGTACACCCCCATTTCTACCAGTCAGGAATAATTCTTTAGAGAAATCAACTTTACCTTCCTAACATAGTAGAGGCTAAACAAATTTTATTAGGAAAGACTACTAGTTGGTACTTGAAACAGTTAAATTTATATTCAGGGCGCAGGTAGCAGTTAATGTTACTTAATTATTCAATATTAGTTGTTTAACTCCTGAAATACTTATTTTAATTTTATGCCCATTACTTAGATGAAATGAAATGTATCATTTACTAACCCCCTGTTGATCGGATCACACACATCAGTGAACTCAGTATTTCATTTTGTATATCAAAGCGACTTACCTAATTACATTAGAAAAAAAAAAAAACAGAAAACCGTGGCACACACACAAGAATATATTTATATACTCCAAAAATGTAATATGTTTTTCATCAATAAACACACTCGTGTTGAGTTTCATCTCTCTAACCTAAATATCACGCTCGCTACATCGAAAACACGGTTTTTTTTCCCTCGCGCTCTAGCCATTCCACCCCTCTTACATTGGTTCGATTTACACACATAGAACTGTAGCCTTTCTTTCAGTACTCCAACATCTACATATCGTTTTGTATAACTAAAACTGGAAATTATGGTCTTCAGATTGTTCAAACACACATACATGATTTTAGTGGCAACCATTTTTGGTGGCTAGCCGACTTTATTATAATATAATTGGTTTACTTTCTACTGTAGTGTGAAAATACTGAAAAAAATATTTACAAAAAAACCTGTCATGAGACAGATCTCAATAGCTATTATCATACGGAATTTGTTAGAATTCACAAACGACTACCTTAAGTATAGGATAGTACAATTTTACCCTTGAGAATCCACCCTTTCCAGAAAATGTGCGGACATTTTCTACCCCTCCTATCATTAAGCGATGTAAAAGCTGATTTTATTTAAACTTAACCTAAACTATTGCTCAAAAGAACAAGATGATTTAGAAGCACAGATGAATTCTTCCTTTCCCTTAATGACCTATCTAGTGAGAGTCTGGTGCTCACCAAACTGAAGATTGGACAGAAAAGTGACCTAGGAGATCTTAAAAAGTAATACTTATATATACATACACATATATATATATATATATATAAATCAACTTTCTACGTTTACATTATAATTTTTGATGGGGTACATTGTTGTCCTTGCTCGTTGAGCCCAGGTTGACCCGCGATAGACTATTCGGCACCCATCCNACAAAAATGTATTAAAATTTATTAAATACTTTTAAAATTATTTTTTTAAAAGAAGGTTTTTATTTTTTTTATTTTTTTTTAATAAGGCCCTTTTGGTCCTTAACGCCAATTTGTCAGTTTTGGGCCCTATTCGGGAAAAATAGAAGGTTTTTCTATGTTTTTATTGATTTTATAGGAATGTGCTATTTTTCATTATATATAGGTAAAATATATTTACTAAATTTACTACTCTTAAAACATATGCTATGTCTGTTACATGCGATGCAATTTTTCTGTTAAATTTTGACTAATTTTTACTGGTGTCGCCTTGAACCCACCTAGTATCATCAATACATTTTTTTAAAGATTATACATTTTCTGGTCTAAAGAGACTTATATTTTAAGTGAAGAATTTAAGTTATAAATTTCTTATGATAATGTATATTAATTAAAATACTCTCTTGTATAAGTAAACAATGAAAGCTAGAAAAAAAGGTAGCTGGTATTGAGTCTAATCGTTTAAAAGATGTACGCTTGAAGAGTTGTATTATTCGATCAGATTAAAAAATATTGAAGAGTAAGGACTTGATAAAAAAAAAAACATACTGCGGGTTTTTAATTTTTAATTTCAAGAATAAGCAGCACATTACTAGTTACAAAAACATGAAGAAAGTAATTAATAATAAAGTTTTATTTATTTAATTATATCTAGTTTTCTTGAAGCTATAGTAATAGCTATAATGTTTTGTAATAAGTTAAAATATTTCATTTTATTATTATTTATTTTATTTAAGTATTTTTTGTATTATTTTTCTTTAAGCATATAAATAACCTTAGGAACACGGAAATAAAATTGTATAGGCGAAACTTTAAGTTTTCCACCAAAACTACCTACTTTCAGGACCTCTCATATCAGTTACATATCAACACAATCAGTATGAAGGCATCGTGATAACATCAGCAAAGCAACAAAGGGAGACTATTCAATCAGAGTGGCTTGCTTGAGCTCAAGCTTTAAGCTCGTGATGTACTTACTACCCAGACAACCCCTCGACAAGAACCCACATTTGAATATGTATACAAACTTTTTGTTGAGTTGATTAAACGAGCTACCCCCTCCCTTTCACCCTTCTTCCTTTTATCTCGCAGCCTCCCCTAATTAATCTAATGTTCAAATCCACTCTGACTGTTAATTAATGACTTCTATTTTTCCTTCTTTACATGTCTTTATCTCGCTTTTTGCCCTTGGGAGTAAATAAAAAGACTTATACTTTCTTGTTTTATTTTGTTTTCTTAGTAAATAGTGGGCTTCTAATTATGGTTCTAATTTGACTAAGAAAATGTAAGAAAATTCAAGTAAATTTAAGAGATTTTCTTTTTTACACGAATCAATGCAAAATCCTAGAGAATAAATCATACTTTAATGAAGAAAATGTTTTTAACAGAATTTTACAATACACAGGTTTGTTTTTTTTTGGGTTTTTTTTCTCTTCATATTATTGTTATGAATTGTTGGCATTGAGAAGGTAACGGGACCATTTCTTATTCAGGCGACGTGGGGAATTGTCAGGATGGGTAATACTGGTTAGAGCTTAGGCTTAAGGATTGGGGTGCATGGAAAGGCCAGAGTGAAATTTAATAAAATGGGTTGTAATGACGTCTTTAACGTTCTTAATCACGTCATTGCGGAGTAAGGAGTTTGCGAAGTAATAGAGTGCATAATTTATGATTCTGGACTGTATTCTTTGGATGTTGGTTTAGCAGTTCCCTACTTAAAAGAATGAAAAAAAAATAGGCAAATTAATTCTTGTTTATAATGGCTCTAAAATTCCTCTGATTATAATTTTAAAAGAGGAAATAAAGAGTAATGTTGTAGGGTGTTACTCTGTTGACAGCTACGGAAGGATTTTAGCTATCGCTAATGAGTAAACTATTAGTCTGCACCGGTATTCACTTGTTGTACATGATTTGATCTGTTGCTTTGGGAGGAATGCATGGCCTTCTCTGTTGTTCCGTATAACAACTTATACCTAAGAACCTAGCAACGTAGCGACTTGAACCTAGCAACTTGCAATTATACCTTGAGCTTATACCCATAATTCTTCCTAATCATTGGCGACTGAAAGCAAAAAAGGCACCTGGCGATGACCCCCATCCCGGACTTAAAGCTTAAGAAACTTCTGAAGAATATCATTGCCTTTATTGTAGGCCTCTTCAACGCCTGTCTTCGCTTTGGACACTCCCCTTTAACATGGAAGAATGCAGTCATTCATTTGTTTATCAAAGAAGGGAAGCAGAAGAAGAATACTGAGAGTTACCGTCCAATCAGCCACCAGAAGTCTATAAAACTGCTAGAGAAGTTCATTGAAAGAAGACTACGCGACCATCTGAAAGACAATAGTCATATTTCAATTCATCAATTTGGTTTCAGGGTTCATCAATCAGCGGCTATAGAGGTTCAGAGGGTAGCTGAGCAGATCGTGTTTGAGGCCAAACAATATTCGGTTGATGTTGATTGTTGGTTCTTTCATGTTGAAGGGGCTTTTGATTCTGTTTGGCATGATGGCATCCTTTTAAAACTGAAACAGACATCTCCACCTCTAGGTGAAGACTCTAGACTTATTTAATATTACAAGCTCATTCCTCCAAAATCAGACTTTCCAAGGAATGCATGGCCTTCTCTGTTGTTCCGTATAACAACTTATACCTAAAAACCTAGCAACTTAGCGACTTGAACCTAGCAACTTGCAGTTATACCTAGAACTTATACTCATAATTCTTCCTAATCATTGGCGACTGAAAACAAAAAAGGCACCTGGCGATGACCCCCATCCCGGACTTAAAGCTTAAGAAACTTCTGAAGAATTTCTTGATACCAAGATTGGTATCTTGGACCAAAGATACCATCGCTTGCCGGAGTACCACAAGGAGCAATCCTGAGCCCCCTGTCCTACATCCTTCATTGCAACGATCTTCCTCATCCACTTTATTCAGGACTATCAACATTTGCGGACGATACTCAGCTTCTCTGCAAGCATATTAATATGCTAGAAGCAGTGAAAGGTCTAGTTAAATTAAAGTATTTTTCTTCTATCCTGCAGAGTTTATTTTTAATTTTTCAGTAATACCTGTACGAAACAGGTGTACTCACCATAATTGCGGATGAGATTAGGTTATACCTGCGGACTATTGAAGTGGGTAATAAATGTAACATTGTCATCCATAGTATATTTCTTAACATACGGCGTTAATAGCATATTGAGCCCTTTTAACATTGTTTACATAACTGAGGTGAACCCTGGTAGAACATGTATTCACTGGGTTCACAGTCAGTTAACACTCGACTTCAACAAGTCACTCCACAGAGCATGCACACTGGACAAGTACTTCCACTGACAGGGGTTAGAGCCCAAAACACAACTATCGATCTATACACAGTGCAATTACACAAACTACATACCTACTGGTGCAGCGACCGTGGATATAAACTATACCTTTTCATCGTGTTTAGTATATAATTTGTTCACGTTAAGAAATCTTGGTGAATATTCAATACACGGCAGGTTGGAATAGGTTTCCCACTGGAAAAACGTTAACTACACCCTTCTGCAGTTAGCTGACTTTATTAGCCGCCATGAAATTGGCTCTTACTCTGAGCATTAGCTAATTTCATGAAAGATGGGGCTGTAACTGCCACTGCAGTGCTCTCAAAGAGGACATATCCCCCCAAGGAAGTGGTGGTTTTACTGTGTTTTTAGAGCTTCAGGAACGTCTACGCGAAAACTCTTTTTATTGGCGAGGAGACAGCACTCATCCCATATTTTTGTATTCGTTCTTCAGCATAAACTCTGTTGTTTTGGGTGGATTTTCCGCCTGATATTATTCATCTCTTTTGTGAGCCGATTTGTAAAAATATTCTTAACGAATTATTTTCTACGGAGTGTTAGAGAATGACAATACAAGAAAAAAAAACGCTGCTATTAATTTCATAATTGTTATTTTTTTTATTTATCTTCAATTTTAGAAATTGTTGAATAATTGAAACCTTGTGAGTTTGCAAATCGTGTTATTAAAGTACAATCGAACATACGAGTATGAAATAACGAGCTACGGATTGAACAATGAAACTCTTCGGTGTTGCCATATTTTAGTTTTTTACTTACATGTTTTTTTGTATATTTTCTTAATAAAAAATATAAATATTTACTAAAAATAATATCTATCATAATTGATCTGAAACTTTGTATTCTTACGCTTATAAACAAGTAGAATCTGAAAGTCGATTTAAAAACTCTTCAAATTTTACCAAAATTAATTCCTTCTTTTTTATAAATCTTTGAAATCATAATAAAGCACGAACTGGATTTTTGAATATTATTATATTACAATTATATACTAGATAATATGTATACGCTCATTTTTATTTGAATTGTTAGAAGTTAGTAGAATACATAATAAGCCATTGTTCAGTCATGGAAATGTGAACTTAGGGACAGGACG
>KZ807036.1:74328-89961 GCA_000696205.2 Oncopeltus fasciatus
AAGATTTAGTTGCAAAGCTACATAATGTATGTCATGTATATATATATATATATATATCTTCTATTTAAGGCGATTTTATATAATAGTACATTTCTATTTTTTTCTATTTTTGTAAGAAAACTTAAGGTGATTTTGAAAGTTAGTTTGTAACTGTTGGCCTTCTTTATATGCAATTTTGTGATTATATTTTCATCCTAAGAGATTTCTGTTGAATATCCAATGAAACCACTCGGTTCTTTGAATCTTTTTCAAGACCGGATTTATGTCAAATATATGTCTATGACACGTGTATTTATTTCTACTTCAATAAAATATATGAAGTATTTTACTCACAATTATTACAAAATAATAATTATAATTCTCATTCAGATTTTAAAATGCCCATTAATTGACATTTTGACATGTATGTGAAAACTCATTTAAAAAACAGACTTCTTTCATTGAATTTTAAAATCATAATTCCAATCTATCGCTGAACTCTGTTCTTCTATTCTTCTGTTCTTTTGCAATAATGATACAAAGTAAGACAGAGAGATAATGCCTTCAGCTTCTGAATTACTATATTTATGGTAGATACATATCACCCAAGATACATGTTACACCCCCACCGCTCCCACCCACCACCCCTATTGAGCTGGTCAGGAGATGCCCTCCCACCACATGCGTAGGAAGGAACTAGTAATTAGGGCAAGAGGAGATGGACGGAGCTGGACTTAATGGTGATTATCCCCTCGCAGTATACTCAGGAGATTATCCTAATGCCCACTTACATATTAAACGAGTAGCCATTATATATATATACACATCATTTTCTGAATAATTACTCTTGTAATATGTAATTACTGATGATAAAGACTAGAATAAGTGAAATTTGTTTTTATTTAAAAACCAAACATCATAAATTGCTCAGAATAATTGACCTAACAATAAATTCATAATTAATATTGAGAATATAATTTATTTATTTGGTTATTTCATTCTGTAAATAGGTTAACCCTAGAATTATTATAATAAGGATTATTATTATTACCTAATGACAATTAGGTTTTTTTTTTTTAATTTATTATACTTTGCTAATACTGAGAATGACAAGAAACATAATTCATTACTATATTTTTATTATATTTCTTTGAATACAACAAGAATGACTTCTTTTAAGACAGCAAAGAGAAAAGAAATTACTTGTCAGTGATTACACTTCCGAATTAAGACAATCGAAAAGTTTATTGTAAAATATAGAGAATCGGACATCTTTACATGTTGGAAATAAGATTTGTAGCTCAATGAGGCTGTTATTTATGCATAGACTACGCTTTAAAAAAAAAATTTAGATTCGAATGTCTAGATTCTTAGAGCATTGAAATGTTCGACAGTAGCCCAAGTTTCAAAGAGTAGGTCCAAATCTGTCTTCAATTGTTTTGTATCTAGACATCCTGCTCTTGTTCGAGAGTTTTCAATGTTTAAAACTGAATAATTTGTGGAGTTTTCCCATCACCGATCCTGCAAGTTTATTCCGTTTTGTCTGCAAGATCCAGGTCAGACATGAACTCAGATAGAAGTGTTTCGCACGAAATCAAAGTTAACGATGAAACTTACTTGATTCAATCAGAAGCTTAGGCTAACGTCAATCTACACAGATTTCCAAATTATAAGGGAAGACGCTTCAATTTTACAAGAATCGGGATAGATGTGATTCATGTGGCTATTGTGTCATAAAACTCATCATTTTACTTAATTTAAGTCTTTGCTGTATTTATGGTAAAGTAAACAAAATACACTACTTTTTTCGATAACTTACTTAATTTTTATATTTGTGACTTTAAAAAGTATCAATAAAATATATTTACATAGTTTATTTGAAATAAGAACATATAAGAAATTATGTGTTACAAATGAACATACTTTACTAGAAATCTATCTAAAACATAGAACTTACTTAATTTTTATATTTTTGACTTTAAAAAGTATCAATAAAATATATTTACATAGTTTATTTGAAATAAGAACATATAAGAAATTATGTGTTACAAATATATGTTTACATTAAAATATCAAATTTTTGTGAAATAAGCTATCAATAAGTTCAATTATATCTTTTTTCCCATTATTAATTATGACTAGAGGAAAATAGAAAAGTAAAAGTTTGAGATCGCAGTCCATTTTAAAACTTCACAGCATTTTATTTAACTTTTTTTCTTCCATTGGCTTTATAGAATGATTGTCTATGGAATTTACATAGGTGATTGCCTGTATTTTATATATAAATATAACTCCCTATATTTCTTTCATTATATTATATGGCATTATTATATTATATATATTACTAGATACTATTTACAGAAATGGAGTGGATGGCCTTGCTCCTTAGAGAACTTATAGGACCTTAAGCAATTGTTAAATTTAGAGGTTTATTCTCCTATCTCAGGTAAAATGCCAGATCATATAAATAAGGGACAATAATTAACCACCTAACAGTATACCAGTATCTTGATAGTAGTGAAACCTGGTGAGTGGTGATCATTGAACTTGCTACAAGTGTAAAATTCCATTTTCAGACCTTTGAATATAAACTAGTAAGTTTCCAATTCTTCTTGAACTTTGTCTTATTGTGAACATTGAAGTATGTACTCATTTCTTAGTCAGTTTTACATGAATTACCCGTATCCTTATGTATATCAGACGATTATTTGCTTTCACTTTCATTCTTTCATAATTACTATTATGGTATACCTTTTTTTTTTTAATATAGTGGCTGTTTTTCTTGACATTGCTGAGGTTACAAAGGACAAAATGTTTTAATGTATGCTTATTTGAAACAATGTGAGAATTTATAAGGTATTGAAGAAACTAATATTTTCTGGCAACTATGCCCATGAATAAATATGTCCGTAAAACAGACACATAGCCTTGATTTTTTAAAACTTGAAATCATTGTTACCAAACAAAGTAATCTAGTGAATTTCTCGAATTTATTACTTATTGTTGGTTAGCTAAATGGTGAAGTAAATCAAAGTTAGTTTTGTAAAATAAAGTCTGTATTGGAATTAATATTAAAGTGTTAAAAAGCACAAAAAAAAAAAAAAAAAAACCAAACAGTNAAATGATGTTATTTTAATTTCAAATGGCTTATTTATTATTTTTATTATTTATTATTTAAAAATATGTAATTAATTCCAAACGAATTAATTTTAAAGGTTTTCTCTTAATTTTAAGAATATTGTTGTAAATAAAGATTTATGTTTAAAACAATGTAGATATGGACATCATTGAAACAAAAATCATTAGTTTGCATTAACTTATTATAAATGCAAACTTAAAAGGGCGAAGAGTTGTTTGGAATTCTCATTAATTTCATTTAAAAATACATTCGTGTGTGGAATACATAAAGTGCAGAGCATTCGCGTGTGAACCGAAGACAAAGGATCAAATATGACGTCACAATTCAGACAATTATAAATTATTATCGAGTGGACATATTCCACGAGACCATCCAAGTTCCAAGCTATTATTGGAAAACTATTTCATTATATTGCAACAGCTTTAGTTTGAGTATACGCTTTGGATGATATATGGGATAGAGGTTAATGTCTTGCGCTAAATTTAATTCCTGCACATAAACCTCCACAGATGTGTAGAACATATTCAGAGTTGATTACTAATCATGATTAGTTATCAACTCTGAAGAGTGACTTCATCTCACCGAGATAGGGAAATGAGGGTTTCTAGAGAATCACTGTATAGGATTGTTGCTATCGGCTGAACCATCCTACAGGAACCCCGCACAAAAAATAAATGAGTGTATGATTCTTATTATTTATATAATTGATTGAATAGGTTACAAGTGTGCAATAAAGAAAATAATCTAAATACAAATTGAAATTTCACTTTTTAGGAAATTAAATTGTTCCTATTCGTTCACATACCAAGACTAGAAACAAGCTCAAGAAATACATTTTCTTTTATAGAAATATCTAGCTATATCATATTAAAATCAATTGTATGAATTTTTAATATTTTAATAAACATTGCTTTTAATAGATGAAAGTAGTTATATCAAAATAGAATTCAGAAAAATCACTAGGGTACATTTGATGATTAGTTTATAATGAACTATAGATTCAATACCATGTTTCAATAGTTGGAATGTTACTGTGTTACTTAACCTACTCAATTTCCCCATCTAAATAAGTTGTACAGACAAAAATAATTTATATTATAACTATTTTTAACAGTTCCATGGATTCAAAATAATCAGGTGAAATAGTGATGGTTATTATCAAGCACATAATTTTTCTAAGACCAAATTCCAAAACTTCTATTTTATATTGATATCTAAGCAACTTGAGATCCAAGAACCCATTCTTATAGGACAGGAATCTTCCAGGATGGGTCTGACTGAGAGACTCAATATTGTGTTAAGAGAGAATGTCGGTGGGGTAGAGATTCCGCTCTTCCTATTGGTTCTAATGGCGGCTCTTTTGGATTGCAAGGAAGATAGATATATCGTATATCTCTTACATTGAACAGCCGGGAGGATTTGCAAGATCCCCAGCCAATCTCACCTCAGCAGGACTCCGTCACAAGATACCTTACAAGTCCTAGTCATCCTTCATCATTCCTTCCCCTATCTATGTTCTAATTCCTCCCCTTTCTATCTTCTTTATTGACTAAAGTCTCATCCTACATGACCAGACTTCCAATAGGTGGTGACGGGATAGCACTCCTTTTATTCCTTCAAAACCTCTCCTCTGGAACAGCATGGCCACCAAGCACACAGAATGGAGCTGAAGTTTACTTTTTTTTAGATGTTTTTACCTTGTAAATCTTCAGTAGCCTAAAAGTCCACCTTCGTTGTTATAAGGTTATTACCTTTATAATTACTAAGTAGACAAATCATAGATTAATAATATATTATACAGCATTCGGTTACGTATCAGAGCGAATACCAGATATTGTTTCGTGGAGTCCACTACTGGTACTTAAAAAAGCACTATTGATCTACTTGAGAAAATATTGAATTCTAAAAAAATTAGAATAACTCTTTAAGCTAGGCTCCTTATAAAACTATAAATTGGTACTATTTTGAAGAATAATAAATCGTCTGTCAAGTGAGCATGTGGCAAAAAGGGATTCGTTTCCTGCCTGTCCACGGCAAGACTCAATTGTCTCAAGACTAAAGAAAAGAGAATGAGATGTACTGATGAAATAACGAGCATGTGAGTGATAGTGATCTGCACATTAGACTAGTACAAATAGGAGAGAGCTCTCTTGTCATGAGATACCCATGGGTGACTCTTTTGTGAACGATTCTAAACCACATTTTTCCTTCTATTTTCCCTAACAGAAGGATATTATGAGCAATAGTTCTGAGCTTATTGCTCATTATTCTAGTTGTTCCTCCAATTAATGGAGCATTTCCTTTTAATATTAGGTTTTGCATTTTCTACCTAAAAGGTACTACAGTCATTTCTCTCAAGACAGGCAAGCTTAGCATCTTTATCAACAAATTTTCATTACCTTCAAATCCGCTGTTACTCGGAGTTCACGAAAAAATAACTTATATTTGCCCTTATATGTTAACCGAATGTTAAACAATGGTTTGATGGTGTACATATTTTTCGGCAAAAGAGTGAAAAAAAATCATTGCAGGATAGGAAACATTTGTTTTCTGGAATTATAATTTTGCGCTTTCTGAATGGACATTATTCAGCGGTGTAATGGCTAGCAATACTGGGAAAAAAGAAAATATAATATCGAGAGCCAATGTAGAATTCTCCTCCCCGGAATCATTAGTGCAGACTAATCGTTGTACTGGATCTGAAAGCACCAGCCGTGATTCGAAGTCCGGGATTCTCTGCAGAACACAACATTTATAATACTCGTTCACTTGCAGAACAATAAGCGTCACTGCAATAGTAAATACGGGATGGGATTAGGCTGCTATATAACAGTAGCATGCTATAGCGGTCATTCCCCAAGATGTGTTGTTGGACGTTTTAAGTAAGCTCATTTTGCTTGCTTTTAGAAGTTTGATTGGGAGAAGTTTTCTGAGATAGATACCAAGACTGAGAAGAATACAGTGCGAGTGCAAGGTAGCTTGTCGATTCTACAAAATTAAGCCTGTGATCTTTATTTGTGACATGAGGAATAATTCCGGCTCGTTGAAGAAAAAACACCATGCTGAAAGATTTTTGTAGAATATGTTTTAAATATTTTTTGCTTCTATATAATTGCAGGCAAGTGGAGGTTCTCAATCAAAGGTCGATGAAATAAATGAAAAATGGTCAAAAATCTCCACAGGACACTGTGAACTGAGGAAGTCTGTGACCATTTTTTATTTATTTGACCCACCTTTGATATTTTAAATCCATTATTTTCTAGCGACGTACTACTGTACCAAAAACTATTGTACCCAAAACCTCATTCATACGTGTAAATATGTAACTAATATATTTTCCCTTGTTAAATATAAAATCGCCGTAAAGCATAATTTAAGATGAAGTACTTGACTAATTTTAAGAGATCATTTAGGCCAATGCAGAAAAGTAATGTGCTCAGAACGCGCCCTTGTAGAACATCATTTTCTTGTTGAAACTAACGATATTTATTTATTTTCTTGTTAAAATTTTCCATTTTCTAGTCTTAATATAGAGTTAATCTTCTTATAAGAAAGTATAAAATTTTGTAACATAAAATCAATCTATTACTTCAAGTAATTTAATGGCCTCAACATCATAATTTCACTCAACATCAAATACTTTCATTCCTGAGATATTTTAATAGTAGCTACTTTACCGGCCCACCTAGTACTACTAAATTTTTTAATAAAAGATGATACATTTTTAAGTCACTCTCCCCTGATTTTCTAAAACAATAAATTTAAGTAAATTTTTAGGGTATTTACATTTTTTTTTTAAATAATTTTTGTTAGTGAATAAATCTATAAAACCAAACGATATAAACATATATATANTATATATATATATATATATATATATATATATATATCGATTTTCTTTATAGGTCTATTGCATGGTTTTATAGACCAGAAGTCGGCTTTGACTGCTGTAGTACTTATTTGCGCCTAGAATAACAAAGACATGTACACTTGCCTTATGGACACTTACACACTCCTTTGGATACACAATAGAATAGTTTTTTCAGAAACGGGAAGATCTGGCCTACTCCCAAGACCCATGATTTTCTATAGCGGGTCACTCCCTTAGATGAGTTGTTATCTAGAGACTGACGGATCTCATTTACTTTGAGGGCTGTCGACCTTTTTATCATAAACAAGGCAACGCCAGCGTTCTTACCAACATCCCTCTGGTAAACTAATGCTAGGACTAAAGGAAATTTTGGAACTAATTGTTGAAAAAAGTACCAGGAGGACCATGATTCCAACCCAGGACCCTTAGGAAGAGAGACTATAATTTCTATCAAATTTAATCGTGTTTGTAACATCTTGATTTGTTTAAGATGAAAATATGCTGAAGAAAGTATGGGAAAGAAAGAGGCCATTAACGCAGACTCCGAAAGATATCCCTGCATCATGCATTTGTCAGTTCACTTCGGGAATGTGACGGCATTTGAAAGTCTAATATTGGGTCTCTACGCCCTGCAGGTTGGAAAAGTTTTTGCTTACGAGCAATCCCGCCCAGGGAAATAGTTTTCTCAGCCACCTAACTCCATATGATTCTCTTTCAAACAGCCACGGTTTTCCTTATGGTATTCATAAATGCTGTTTGTTTTCTCAAAAAAGGACTACAACCTTTCCCCAGTAAATCTCCAAGTACAATTTTAGGGTCCTTTCTAGCTATGTGGCAGGTATTTGGAGATGGATTTTTATTAGGGAGTTGATAGTCATGTTTAATTTATTTGAACAAATTTCCATAAATTGTTTAGTAAGATATGAATAGTACCATGTCATGAATTATGAAGAATAATTTCAAGGATCGTTAAATGGAGAAACTAACAATGTGGTCGTATGTTAAAGATTAAACATAATTTGTACATATGCTCTAGTACTATTTAGCCTTATTTTCGCAAACTATGAGAAATAATTATGGCTGAAAGAGAGACACAAAACTGAAACATGAGTTTTGTGTCTCTCTTTCAGCCATAATTATTTCTCATAGTTTGCGAAAATAAGACTAAATAGTACTAGAGCATATGTACAAATTATGTTTAATCTTTAACATACGACCATATTGTTATATCTGTTATATTTTTAAAATTACGGAAAAAACTATGCATCAAATAACAGCAAAATTTTCCAATATTTACATAATTGGAGAGTCATCATAAGGCACAAAATTGGTAAAACGAAATAAACTATTATTTACAATAACAGTTTTTTATAATTTGATATTTTGTCTGTAAACATATACTGATTTGAATATATTTGACTTGAATTGCATAGGGAGCCAGAAAATCTTAGCCGGGGTCTCACAATCTTTTGGGCGGGCATACTACCTTTACACCACCAAAGAAGCTCGATTATCTCTGGCTGCTTCTACCTCACTACGAGTCAAACCCTCAGGTTTGATTTCCGGCTGAGGTGGTAGGTTTTTTTGGTTTCTTTTTTCTGGCTCCCTCTATAACTGAATTAGTTAATGAAGTGTGGGATTACTTTACCACAGTTATCATCATTATTTGTATATATATTTGACGTTATGATTTGGAGAATGATTTTTTTTTTTTTTTTTTTTTTTTTTTTAGAGGGAGAGGGATTCTATTCTCTATACGAGAAGCGCCTACATGCTCATAGCTAGATCCATGCTCCCTCTAGTCTTCAATAATATTGATAGTGTTCTTTTTAGTAACTCAATTATTAAAGGTGTATTATTCTAAGCTACAAGGAAAAATGTGGGGTAAAATAAAAATAAAACGGCTGGTACAAGTGTCTACTACAAATAAAGAAATAAAATATAAAAACAAAGTATTGTTGAAAAAAAAAAGTTTTTTAGTACAAGAAATACGAGAACAATAACAAAATAAAGTAGCTTTTCAGTTTAAAGAGGAAGAATTTAGCCAACCTTTGTGCATAAAATAACTGGACTGTTTTCATTTGAATTGTTTTTATTTAGATTTACAAATCTGTGGTGAATAAAGAATTCCGAAGAGTTATAATTAAAGAGAAGCGGATGACATAATTGAGGAAGAATTCTTTAACAGGTAGTGTATGATGTATTTGTTTCAAGCAGTAATGAGATATTTACTCACAATTTAAACAATTTATAATTTATGAGTGTTAACTTCAGACTGAGGTAATCCTTCCACGTCTCTTTGGGGGCAAGAAAGACACTAAAGTTAGTTTAGTTGCTCATCCAGGGAGAAGTGAACTACACTCCCAAGAAAGAACCCTTGAACAGATGAACAGGACACGATTGTGAGCTGCGAACGAGAAGATTCCTACTTCAGCAGTAGGTGAGGGTAATGAGTAATATCAGCTTGCAGAAGTAGCGCTAACTCAAGTGAACGCGTCATAGGTGGCGATGTTGAGCGATTAGGTGGAAGCGGTGTACCGCAATATGTAAAGACGGACGCTGGTGACTCTTGACAAGCAATCACACCGTCCAGAATCACCAGAGATGCAGAAGTGTAAAACTGAAACAAGACAGGCCTTGCAAAAGAGCCCTGAAACAAGCCCTAAATGAGTGGCATGTTTGATAATACATTTTTTTAAAAACCAGAGGTTCATAGTCTAAAATTGAAAATTTAGTCTTGCCTCGTTTATATTTTCGTTTTATTATATATATAATAACAAAGACATGTACACTTGCCTTATGGACACTTACACACTCCTTTGGATACACAATAGAATAGTTTTTTCAGAAACGGGAAGATCTGGCCTACTCCCAAGACCCATGATTTTCTATAGCGGGTCACTCCCTTAGATGAGTTGTTATCTAGAGACTGACGGATCTCATTTACTTTGAGGGCTGTCGACCTTTTTATCATAAACAAGGCAACGCCAGCGTTCTTACCAACATCCCTCTGGTAAACTAATGCTAGGACTAAAGGAAATTTTGGAACTAATTGTTGAAAAAAGTACCAGGAGGACCATGATTCCAACCCAGGACCCTTAGGAAGAGAGACTATAATTTCTATCAAATTTAATCGTGTTTGTAACATCTTGATTTGTTTAAGATGAAAATATGCTGAAGAAAGTATGGGAAAGAAAGAGGCCATTAACGCAGACTCCGAAAGATATCCCTGCATCATGCATTTGTCAGTTCACTTCGGGAATGTGACGGCATTTGAAAGTCTAATATTGGGTCTCTACGCCCTGCAGGTTGGAAAAGTTTTTGCTTACGAGCAATCCCGCCCAGGGAAATAGTTTTCTCAGCCACCTAACTCCATATGATTCTCTTTCAAACAGCCACGGTTTTCCTTATGGTATTCATAAATGCTGTTTGTTTTCTCAAAAAAGGACTACAACCTTTCCCCAGTAAATCTCCAAGTACAATTTTAGGGTCCTTTCTAGCTATGTGGCAGGTATTTGGAGATGGATTTTTATTAGGGAGTTGATAGTCATGTTTAATTTATTTGAACAAATTTCCATAAATTGTTTAGTAAGATATGAATAGTACCATGTCATGAATTATGAAGAATAATTTCAAGGATCGTTAAATGGAGAAACTAACAATGTGGTCGTATGTTAAAGATTAAACATAATTTGTACATATGCTCTAGTACTATTTAGCCTTATTTTCGCAAACTATGAGAAATAATTATGGCTGAAAGAGAGACACAAAACTGAAACATGAGTTTTGTGTCTCTCTTTCAGCCATAATTATTTCTCATAGTTTGCGAAAATAAGACTAAATAGTACTAGAGCATATGTACAAATTATGTTTAATCTTTAACATACGACCACATTGTTAGTTTCTCCATTTANTAATATTTACATTGTTCTGAAGGCTCTTTTTACAGAATCAGCATCACAAAACGTAATGCATACACAAAGTATATTTAAACTGTAAATAATATTGAACAGCAACAAAATCTATACATTGCATTCAATAAAGTAGAATTTACTGAAAGAAATCATATTAGAATTTTTAAGAGTTAATTTGTAGCACTTCAAAGGAAGTAATAATTAATTAATATATTGTAGAACAATTTGTCAAAAGCGTCTCATTAGCCAACCCAAAGAATGTTATTAACAAAATTTAGCTCTTTCAGCGAAACAATAAAACAGAAGGGGCTAGGGGGATAAGAAGCCTAAGAATTTACTGAAGCTCCATTAATAGAAATTGTATTTCAAAATAAGATGAATTACAATGGGGAATACATTACTTGTTGAGATAGATCTAACACTGTTTTTTCACTAATTCTGGGTGTCTGAATCTGAGAATAACCTCAGATTTTGTCTATCACATCAACTTTTTAAACTGCAGGATATCCTCAGAAATCATAAAAATCATGCATTTAAAAGAACTTCAAGTAAAAAATGTACCAAATATACAGTTTACAAAACATTTAATGTAAGTTTAATCGAATTCATACATATAAAATTGCTTAATTATTGAACAGTACTTAAAAATTAAGATAAAAAATTGGCGTTATAGGCAAAATATGCTTGTCTGACAAATGTACTGATGTTTGTCCTTTGACTGGTAATGGTAAAACTGCCACATATATAACAAAACGAATCGGGGATAAGTAAACGTTTCAGTTCAAACACACTATGTAGTTCTGTTCACTTCCGTAACGAAATACTAAATACTGCTTACCGACACACAATGTTTCACCACAGTATTACAGACGTAACTAAACAGGTAGGTCTAGACCAGCATGTGCCCCACTCACATAGAAACCCAACGGTGATAGAAGAAAACTAAAAACAGTTTTGAAATCAGCATGCCTAATTATAAAGAAAACAGCTAAAAATCGATGTTAAAGAAAGCAGAATCCAAAATCGATATTAAGATTATTTATGATAATTCTCGGATGGGTTCGACAATGGCTCATAACAATTAAGTGGGATAGATGAGGGGATTTAAATTCTGAATTGTAAAACAATGTTAAATATGATAAAAATAAAAGAAAGAATAAATTTTAAAAATATTAATATCATTGGCTGCATTAGAATCATGGAACTAAAAGGTATAAAATAATAGTTTTTTCCAGATTTTTAAAAATTTATGTTTATGTAACTTTTATTATGTGTAAATGATATCTCAAGCAATTCTTCAAATGTAGTTCAAATAAAACATTTAAGAATTGAACTAGAAGTTATACAGTTTGAAAGTGGAGCAACTTAATTCGATATTTACGCTTAAGTAGCAAATGATTTTTTTTTAAATCGTTTATGGCGAAACTTAAGTAAATAAGATCTTGTTATTAGAAAGAAGTAATTGAATAGAATCTTTAGTATAGAATAATTAAAGAATCACATCCATTATTATCGTTGTAATGAAACTTTGTAAAACATAATTGCCTAGAGTATAATTCTCGAATTAAAATTTCCTTTTGTTCATCCACAATACTTTCATTAAATGTCATATTAAGAACATTTTTATGAACGTAACTTGGATTATGGAGTTGGTCTGAAGCCAGATTTATTGACCGCAGTATTTCTAGCATCTTCAGTCTCTAATAAATGTCTATGTTATATCTGCTTAGTTACTTCCTCGAACAACCTTTATTGGTGCGAGTTGTATTGTTGTTATGTCTATGGGAATTACCTTTGTAAGGAACCGTACCGAAGCAGTGATACTAATTGATTAATTTATGCGCCCTGTTGATTCTTTGAACCGCGTTTAATGTTGAACCAGAAATTGAGAACGTATTCCTGTAGCGCAGGAGTTCGTCCAGAAGTTTACTTGAAAATCAACATGGCTGCTGTTTGATTTGTCACGAGATTCTGTTATTCTAATTAAAAGCATACATTTCAAAGAGAGGAAAGTTATGCCCTTCCATGAATATTGTACCATTTTGCGGATTTAATTTAATATTTTACCATTGAATTCAGATGCCACATTCATTAGTGTCACGCACTTTTAATTGGTTTATTTTGCTCACGTGAGCATGAAATTCGGCCTTTATCTGTTTCCTATAGTGCATCCGATTGATCGGCCTAGCTGGAATTTCTCTACTGAATAGCATATGATGATGCATTTCACACACATACAAGGCTGTGACTTTCAAAACAAACTGCATAACTCCATGAGTAGAGGCACGGCTGACTACTCTGCCAGGCAGGAACGTACTTGATATGTCATCGATCAATAAAGAAATCTTTAATTGCTCTCAATCAGTCATAATCAATCTAACATACGTCAGGGAAGTCATCTTGAGACATCAGATCCGCTTTAGAGGAAGACCGAGTCCTTCATTAGCATTTCCTGGCTGAGGCCGTTTTCAAAGAACAATCGAAGATCAGGTTGTATTGCAAGTATTGTGATGAAGAATTGCCACAAAAGAACGCAATCCAGTTCTATCTTAAAAGTTTGTAAATAACCTCTGAACAGGGCTTGCTTCAGAATAAAATATATATTCTCAGCCATGTTGTTTCAAAGTATATATATATATATGAAGTGTTTCTGAGACTTAGGGTGAATTCTGCCAATCGTTTTCCAATTTCCTTGTGAACTCTTTATTTAAAATCTGAATTAAAGCTATAAAATGTGAGATTTAAAAGCAACGATACTAAGAGTGTGGGATCTGCTGCCTGTTTAGCAAGTGTATCCGCTTCTTCATATATATACAGTCCCATAGATTGTACATACAATATAAGATTATATATGTAAGTTTGTACGTTTATCTTTGTATGCGTGTGGGCCTAATTTAGTATAACTTTTTTAGAACTACAATTTCTCCTAAGATGAAAATAAATATACGAAAGTTTCATTTTGTTCTTCCTATTGACTAAGCACTTAAATATTTTATTAAAAGTCTGTATCGCAGGAGCTTAGTTATTTAAAGGGGTTTTCCATACACCAATTAAGATACCCATGGTAATAAATGACTGATATATTTATATATAAGATCGTGCACTCCGGAAAGGGTAGGATTACTAATGATAGTGTTTCTAGAAAACGAAGTTAGAGTAGAAGATACGATTATCCATTCGCTAATATTTATGAAAGTTTTATATGCAAGTTAGAAAATTACTTTTTACATTCATTATGCAAACATTTCTATTACATAAATGGTAACGATGATATTATGATTATAAGCTTTTGTTCGTCCATTAATCCCCCCCCCCCTCTCCACACTCTTCCCTTTTCATCCAGAAATTCGTTAAAGGTTACTAAAAGAAAGTCTAAATTGGTTTCTATACTTTGAAAATAAAGGGCCCCCCTTACTCTCGAAAATACATTCTTAAATATTTTCCAAATATGCTTTTATGTGTGTGTGTGTATGTGTATATATATATATATATATATATATATATATATATATATCGATTTTCTTTATAGGTCTATTGCATGGTTTTATAGACCAGAAGTCGGCTTTGACTGCTGTAGTACTTATTTGCGCCTAGAATAACAAAGACATGTACACTTGCCTTATGGACACTTACACACTCCTTTGGATACACAATAGAATAGTTTTTTCAGAAACGGGAAGATCTGGCCTACTCCCAAGACCCATGATTTTCTATAGCGGGTCACTCCCTTAGATGAGTTGTTATCTAGAGACTGNTATAGTACAGGTAAACTCTCAATTCTAATTTTTCAGATAATTTCCGAAATAAGTTATAATAAATAATGGAGATTGAACTAGGTGAATATGTAATTTGCTTAAATGTATGTTCTTAAGTATTATATCAGAAAGGCATATCTCAGACTATAACAATAAGGTACATATTAAATTTTGAGTGGAGCATATTTTAGCCCTGTGACAAATTTTCAATCAGTATACCAACATATACATTAGATAGGCAAAGACAATAGGCAAAGATGAGAAAATAGATATTTCTCATTTTCAGAGATAAATGACTTTCTCGAATCAGCTGAGCTCATAATTGGAAGAGCTTCCACATTTAATCAGAAAATGTTTTACATCTTATTATTCGTAAATGTATATTTTTGGTATCTTGTTCCTCTCATATATCATGTACGGAAGATGGGAATGTAAATTAATACGTATGTCAGAGGGAATAGTTCTTACTGTATGGGACTCGGGAATTTGTGTGTGAAACGACTGCTTACTTATCTCACCCAAACGAATTCCATGCATTTTTATAAGACCCAGGGCGAATGAGGTTATATTTCTGTTCTCATTTTTTATTTAACGCGTTTTTCGTGTTCCTTTAGAGCAGGGTTGTAAATGTCGCCCATGCAAGTAAATATCCCCCCTATTTACAATTTACTATTCTTTAGACTGTCACCCCCAACCTACTCGCTTCTGCTACTTCTTGAAATTTATTAGAAAACTGATCTAAGACCAGACAATTTAGTTAGGTACTAAATTTCTGTAGTTTTTCTCTAAAATAGGAATAATTATTTAACTTTATTCTTTTTTTCTAAAAAATTTAAATAATTTAGTAATGAAATGTCAATATCCATGGTATCCTTTCTCTCTCTCTCTCTCTCTCTCTCTCTCTCTCTGAGGGGGGGCCTCACTCTCTCTCTCTCTCTCTCTCTCTCTCTCTCTCTCTCTCTCTCTCTCTCTCTC
>KZ807036.1:90026-103410 GCA_000696205.2 Oncopeltus fasciatus
ATTTATAAATATTTTATTTGGTTGTGGTTTTTTATCCCACGTAAATTTTAAACAATTAATGAGAGGGAATAGAATAAATTAGTTAGGCTCTCGCTAGTGTAGAGGGAATTGAATGAGATATCTAGCGCGTCCTGGTAGCACAACTGGTAATTGCACCGGCCCGGATAGCAGGAGATCCAGGTTCGATTCCTGGCTGGGACAGATAGATTTTTTTATTCTATTACCTCTCATTAATTATTAATTTTAATTTCTTAAGATCAGAGTAAAGTTCATTAATTATTTCTACGCATATATAAAAAATAAAATAGAAATATATGCATACATTTTTTTACGTCATTAGGAGACTTTTTTTTGTAAAGAAAATTATACTACATACATTAGTACCATGACGCGACTTTTTAAAAGAAGCCCTCACATGATAAATGCCTCCGTTAAGTTATAAAATGGGCTTATAATTAGTTATATAAGAGATAAAATAATTCAAACATTGAGTGAATACTGACCCACTCTTTGATTTTTATTTACAGTAGTGAATAATTACGAAGAATTTGTTGTTAAAATTAAAATATTATAAATAAACTATTGAGAAGAAAGAGGCCAACAGAAAGAAATATCTCAACGTAAGTGGCCTGCTGTTCTAACTTAATGGTGTTAATGCGAACAGGACTTCGGTTTTTTCTGAACTGATCGTTTTCAATTTTTCTATCTTGAGGAATAGAGTGAATGAGTGAGGGCTCCAGGTCCCTTCAGAGCAAGGAAATGGAATTAGTTCCCGCTGAACGTGAGCTCGCTGGATCTGATTCAGGCGCCCTAACGAGTCACGAAGTAGCTGATTCCTAACTTTTCGTTTCTTTCACAATATCCTTATTATGTCCTCCAACATCTATCTGGCTTGATCAAGTTGATTTCTAATATTGGAAAAATTCTATGTTTAAAAGTTTTTTTTTTTTTCGTTTATTTAAACATGATTATTGTTAAAGAAGTAGGTGGAGTGAGGGCCAGACCTGTACGGGAAGGAGGCAATTGAAGGATAACAGCTGCTTCCTTTGACATGGGAAGAAAAGTATTTTGTTAAATTTTATGGAATTCTTTTGAATTTTGAAGTTCTGACGAAGTTTACAGTAAAATCAAATGGTCGAGAATAACACGTTTTCCTATGAAATTTAATACCATGCTTTGATTTCTGCAAAACACGTAAGATATTGTACTCTCATACCTTCTATTCTCCGTCTTCATTGGTTTCTGCAAACCATCTCCCGTTGGCGAGCGCTTTCGGACACTGTCCATCTTCCGGCCGAATACATACGTTCACTGTCTGTATTCAACTGTGGACATTGGAGTTGAATACAGACCGTGGCAGTGAACGTATGTATTCGGCCAGAAGATGGATAATGTCCGAAAGCGCTCGCCAACGGGAGATGGTTTGCAGAAACCAATGAAGACGGAGAATAGAAGGTATGAGAGTTCTATATTCATTGGTGATAGAAATAATAATAACCCTTTAGATTATTTATAAGATATTGTACATTTAAATGCGTACATTTCAGTAACTGCACATACAAAAGCTGCAAATATTGTTGGTTATAATAAATTTTAAAATAAATATTTTTCTTAAAGCACATATTTCAAATCTGGCTTTTTTAAATATTTTGAATGCTAATTTCCAACCTAATTTTCATTACAACTAAAAATACAGCTAAAATGAGAAGACTCCATAGCACTCTTTTATTAAATGCTGTCAAATTTATTTTTAAAATACAGGATGTTCTTTTAAGTTTCTCGTCAATTAATACACAAAAAAAATTGAAATTTGGTTTGTACAGTTTAGTTACTTTGAAAAAGTAAATATTTTGAAAGGAGAGTTTTTTTGACCGTAGATATTATTATCAGATAATTTTAGTTGGGGTTCGGACAAGGTAGATCCAAAAAAAAAAAAAAAATACAAATTAAAAAAAAAGAAAGACTTTTTTTTAAAGATTATCTGCCAATGTTTTAGCTAACATTGTAAGTCATCTTCAAGGCTGTAGAAGTATAAAGTATNCCAAAAAAAAAAAAAATTCAAATTTAAAAAAATGTATTAAAAAATTTTTTTTGACTAGTAGTCATGGAAATGTGAACTTAGGGACAGGACGTCCTCTCTGGACTTCATGATAGCCCTGAAGATGACTTACAATGTAAGCCGAAATGTTGGCAGAAATCCTTTATTAAAAAATACATTTTTTTTAATTTGTATTTTTTTTTTTGGCGGGGGGGGATTTACCTTTGAGTTCCTCTTAAAAAAAAATTGGTGCTCCTAATCTATAATAATCGCCATACATATGTTTCCAACTCAGACTTTAATCACCAACTTAACACTCCGTGCGTCCAAGACCTCATCTCCACCCGCTTAACTCCCTCCCCTGACTAACCCTCATTTCACCCTAATCCATATGCCCAACCCTTGTCGCTGGACTACAATCCTTACAGCCCTGTACGTCGAGAGGAAAACGAAAATGGCCATATAGGGACCTCCTAGGCCCTTAATACCTAAATGAACATACTCTCTGCTTAGCAATTTTCATTTATTTGTGTTTCGCACCAAATGACAAATTTTTTTTTTTTTTTTACACATCATTATGGCTGATGATGAATTGTGTAAAGTGGAATTTTTCTTATTTATATCTAAGTTTTTCTTATTTATGTTTGATATAATTATTAAAAAAATCCTAATTAAGAAAATATGCAGGTGAATCAATAGCCACTTTTCGCGCATTGTATTTACAGCCATAGTTCTATCTAATTTGTAAAAAAATCATTAGTCATTTACTTTAATTTAAGGCCTTCTTATATAAATAAGGGAAATATGTTTAGTAAGCACAGCATCTGCGTGTCTGACCTGTTCCTCCTGTAGTGAGCGAATCTCACCCACTTGTCAGAGTAAGGTGAACTGAAACTTGAGGGCAGGGAAAAGTTATAGGGGTCGTTGGGAGTTAGCGGGCTATTAAAAATGGCTGTGTGTGGAGAACAGTTCCTGGTTCGAGCGTTGGCAGCTCTGAGGGGCTTGCGTACGTATGGGCTGGAGTTCCGACAATGTTGCACAAGTTTGAGGTAAGATTGCCCTTCTCCAAGCTCGTACACATTCTATAACCCCCGCTTTGTGTCGGGGTAATTCAGAAACTTCTTCGGCCTCGAGAGCTGAATGCACTAGGTATTTCACCCTTAATCTCCCGGATTTGTATCTCGGCTGTAGCTGAAGGAATCTCTGAGCATGCCCAAGGCATTGTGAAACTCAGTCACATAGAAAAAATTACGTTTCTTAATATCAAAAGTTTCGTTTGCTTGTAAGACAAAGATATATGTGTGTGTGTGTGTGTGTGTGTGTGTGTGTGTGTGTGTGTGTGTGTGTGTGTGTGTGTGTGTGTGTGTGTNTGTGTGTGTGTGTGTGTGTGTGTGTGTGTGTGTGTGTGTGTGTGTGTGTGTGTGTGTGTGTGTGTGTGTGTGTGTGTGTGTGTGTGTGTGTGTGTGTGTGTGTGTGTGTGTGTGTGTGTGTGTGTGTGTGTGTGTGTGTGTGTGTGTGTGTGTGTGTGTGTGTGTGTGTGTGTGTGTGTGTGTGTGTGTGTGTGTGTGTGTGTGTGTGTGTGTGTGTGTGTGTGTGTGTGTGTGTGTGTGTATTTTAGGTATGTAGGATCTGTGAGGAATAATAATTGGGAAATGTTTTAGATTTTACGCCGTGTAGCCAAGATGAATAGTTAGATATCTCCCGAAACACGGTAGAAATCTGTCGATTCACAGGAATGCACACACATTTAAATGCCCATATTTTGGGGAAAATTCACCAGGCTATATGGCACAAAATCAAAAACATTTTCAAAAATTCTTTTTCTTCACCGATCCCTTATACCCTAAAATATAAACCGTTCGAAATTAAAAAAAAAATATAATATGAAAAAAATAAATACATGTTTCATATACGCACTTTAAAAAAAATAAAAAAACTGAATTCGATATTTGTATGTAGTTTTTTGCTTAAATCCCCTTTTTGACTTATTTGTTATTTATTACCTTGAGTAAGATGATAGGGAAAAATAATGTTCCAAGGAAGAAAACTCTTAAAGCTAAATTTATTAAATAATCAAAGTCGCTATTTTTATTAGCTCTTTGACTAAATAAAATGTCCATCACACAAGAGCTGCGTAATTAAAACGAATTTCTCAGTATCGTAGTAGATGAGTACTTGTGTTCAACAATACGGTGTAATATGATCACTTAAACTTACAGTAAATACATTTGATCAAAGAGAAATTATGGGTTAAACCAAATATTGCACTTGTGTAGCGAAAAAACATTTATTTTACTCACACTTGGCGTTTCTTGCTCGTTCTTTTTTGCTCAATAACGAACTCACACCTTTTTTTTTTACATATTTTTTTTTTAACTTTTAAGCAGTCAAATTTACATATACAAAGTAAAAATAAACCCTCACAACTAATTAGGACCCTATTAAAAGTATATGATTAATTTGATCTCACAAACCGGAAAGCACAAGGAAAGTGTGGTAATTATAGCGGCTCCAGACAGAGAGAAAAGGGAGAGGAGCAGGCGCTCAAACTTCTTAGTTACATCCTTAAACATTTCCCTAAAACATAAGGGAAGATAAATCTAACTGTCTCAGCCAGGATTCGAACCTGGATCTCCTGCTGTCAGATCTGGTGTGTTAGCCGGCTATTTACAAGTGGGTGTCTAAACCTCCTAGAAGTAGGAGTGCGGGGATTTTAATAAGTTATCTGGCTAGTCTCGGTGGTGTAATAGGATAACATACCAGCCCGGATATATAGGTTCGAATCCTGGCTGAGACAGTTAAATTTTCTATTCTGTTTCCTTGCATTTACTGTTTAAAATTAATGTTAGATTAAATATCAGAATAAAAACAATATTTATTGGGGAAGATGGTTAGTTGAAACTGTTACTAGGTTAAGGTTAAGGTTTATGATGAGGTTAAGGTTTTTTTTAACTCAACTCAATTCAAATATCTTTTTGAAATTTAACATACCCCGTTGAGTTGTGATTGTCTTTCACTCCGACCTTTTAAAATAGAAGTAATTCCACCCTTTTGCCAAGCACAGTGACACTGGCAGGACTTAGGGGGACTTAGCAAGAGCTTGGAGTCCTAAGTGGCCTAATTAGTGGAGAATTAAAGGCCTTCGTCGCTGACTATTGGGCGAGGGCTCGATTCGGGGTTTTTAGCTTTGAGAAGCCTTCCGCTTGGCGCGCTTCTAGAAGCTGCATTAATAGCGTCAATGGGGGTAGGAGTTCGCCTCTCATGCGCCTTTAAATACAGATCTCATAAAGAAATTAGAATGAAAACTTAATTTTCATTAAATATACATAAAAGTGAATCTGACTTCGCCTTTTTCAATTAAAATTCACTTCCTCCCACAATACAAGTAATTACACTATGTTTGTTAGTAAATTCGAATATGCACTATTAGATTTGCATGAAATTCAATAGATTTAGAATAGTTCAAATGAATCCAACAATTTTACTAGTCAGGAGTATTTAAACAAATTTTTGAAGGAGGGAATCGTGAACAAAATTCAATAAAACACTAATTTTTAGTGCAAGGGAACAGAATAAAATCTAACTGTCCCAGCCAGGATTCGAACCTAGATCTCCTGTTATCCGGGCTGGTGAATTAACCAATTATGCTAACGGGACCAGTCTGATTAGTTTTTAAATTCCTCGCACTAATGTCGAAAGTCCAACCTCCAGGGCCGACGAATATATCGCCTTATACTCGGAGGAGCTGACATTGTCAAGCTGTTTAAATGACTCTCGTTATTTACTTTTTTTTTTTAATTTTAATTTTATAAATTTTTTTTGTGGTATTTAATCCCACCTAAATTTTACTAATTATTAGTGCAAGGGAACAGAATTAAAAAAAAAATCTAACTGTCCTGTTTGAGTCCTAACTTATAATGCACCAGCCGTGCAGTCCTGGCTGGGACATATTTTTTATTTTGTTCCCTTGCACTAAAAATTAGTAAAACTTACGTGGGATTAAATACCACAAAAAAAATATCAATAAAACACTGTTTTATGTTCATAACTAAATGCCAAACATAAAATTTTAATATTTCATTGAATACTCACTCACACAGCTGTAATCGTCAAATGCGCGCTTTTAAAATTACATATGGTATATAAAATTTTACAAATAATTAATTTTTTCATGTTTCATATTTCGGAATGAGTTATATTTCAAATAGAACTTATTCATTATTACATATTTCTTACGTCTTAACAATACAAATTTCTGCGGCTTATACATAAGTAGTATACTTTACTTTAAGTATCTTTACTTACATTTCGTGCAGATCTCATAGAAAAAATCATCGCATCAACAAGAGTGATAAATGTTGTTTTTTTTAAATTATTGTTGATTGGCTTTATCATAAAGCGGTGTAGCTAAGATGTAATTATTTAAAAAATATTGAATTAAGTTTAAGCATAACCTATTTCATGTTACCTTGGTGCTTATGGAAGAGAAGTGAGATTACCGTGGTGCTTATAGAAGAATACTCGCTCGTTGAGGGCTTCGCGCCCATACCTCTGAAAGAGATGGTCGGTTTTGCAAGGGATGTGGGAAGTTTATGGTTGGGGGTTGCGTATGATGGGGGATGTTAGTAATGTGTGTTATGCTGAGGGAGGGGTTTATTCCAGGGTCTATATATAGTAGTGGGTTTGCGGGGGAGGATTTTATTGGTGGGGAGGTAGGGTGTGTAGGAGTGGGTGACGGTAGTATACTGTTTTTTTTTTTTTCCTGTTTTCTGGGGGGATATATTTCAGTGGGTTAATATAAAGAATAAGGTTTTACGGATAATAATTTAGTAGGTATATGATTTTACTAATTAAGAAATATGTAGTGTAGGAGGTTTATTTCAGGGGGTGTGTATAGAAAGAGGGTTGCGAGTAGGTGGTTTTTATTAGTGGGTAAATCAGTAGCCTAGGGAGCTGTGAGAGTTCTCAACTGGTGTGGGGCATAAAACTTCTCGTGGGAAGTCCATCACGCAAGAGTTGCGTAAACCAAGCGAATTTCTCTAGTAGTCAATGAACATTTGTATTTGAACTTCTCATCTCAAATGAGCCAACTCGCTTATGGAAGTTTTTATCAATAAACAACAACTTAACATTACGTCTATTGCAGCGAAAAAACTGCAAAAAAACATTTATTATTCCAACTTGACATTACAAGTAATCTCCCATCATTTTCGTACAGTTTTTCTTGGAAAATGAAATGAACTCATCATTTCATTTACATTTAAAAGCGATTTGTTATTATGGCAAATTTTATTTTTAAAAAAACAACTAATCGCTCTACAAGTAAAATTTTATAGTACAGGTAAACTCTCAATTCTAATTTTTCAGTTTTGCTTCAATAATATAACTTCTATAAATATACTTAAATACTTTCTATAAATACTTTTTTTTTAAATTATGAATAAGCATATCAGTGTGTATTTTCAAAAATCAATATCACATTGATCAATATTACCCCTACATTGAAAGAACTTTTTCTACTCTTACTTTTCAAATAATTCCTCACTATTAATTCTTTTAGTTTTGCTGATAACTTTTTAAATATTTATTTTATAAATGAACCTATTTCTCATATTTTCATTTATGTGTTGTTGCTTCATTACTCTAAACTAAATAAACAAAAATAATTTTAATGGTCTATGGTTTTGCAGGGATTTATTTAAGAGAGTTTATATTTTTTAGGGCTTCGGCAGAGAGCGTGGGTTTTCCGAAGATGTGTCGTCAGTATAGGAGTTTTCGCTTGATAAAATAATTGCAAAGATGCATCATACAGTTAGAGGGATTCGAAGATTTCTTTTTGGTAGCATAGGGCATAGCAAGGGAGGGGGATTATATCAGGGAATGTATATATTAGGGAGGTTTCTGTTTTCAGGGTGTTTTGCTTGCGGGGAGAGGGGTGGGAGCTTAAACCAGGGAGTACATACAGTAGATAGATCTTCGTTGAAGGGCTGCTGGGAGCTTAGGGTTTATGCTGTGGTGTTTGTTCCGAGAGGTTTATATAAGTAATAGGAGAATCGCAGTAGGGGTGCTTATGGTGGGCGAATGGAACAAACAATTAATTAAAAATAATTTGTTGTAACAATAACAATATTTAAATAAATTACTAACTAATACTCCCTCTTGAAGATAGTACATGTCTATACTACGAGGACCAAGACTATTTTAAAAGACTATCTGAAGAACATTCAGACCTACCATACACACATACACAAATACTGATATTTCCAATAAAAATTATTATTTATTCAGAAAATATATCACAGTCTATAATTTACCTATTGTGTTAAATCAATAAGAAAAGCAAATGCTTGAGATGTATATAAAATTGAAGGATCAATGATTTTTTTCAGTTCATTCCACTGCATGAGCGGTCACTAGTAGACTCTCGAGAAATCACACTTGTGCCGCGTCGTTAGCACCCATTAACTAGTATTAAAATAAGAAATCTTAACTTTAAATAATAAAAATTAAAAGTCATTATTAGGAATTTTTAGATTTTTATTGATAGCCTTAAAGTATATGAGACTGGATTATTGTACCATCTTTTTCTTAGTGAATTTAGCTATTATATCTATTATATATAATTAATTTTAATTATAAGAAATTGTTTCTGTTACTAAAAATTGCAGGTCGTACATATAAATAAATATATTTTTATGCATTTGGAACTTACAGAAACATTTAATACTTTTGGTTGTCTTCTTAAATGGCTTCTTTGGATAAGAATTAATGAAACCAACGAAGATCTTACGAATGTAAGGGTAATGATGAGATCTTTGCAATAAAAAGACTATGGCATCGGCTCGGGCAAATGTCTTTCTAACGCTAGAGAGAACAAAAAACGTAACCATTCAATTGTTATGGGCACCCCATAGTTCCCACTTAATCGCGAAGGGGACAGCTATTTTGGTGCCGGCATTTGGAAGCAGATTGACATGCTACCTGTCGAACGTGATTGGATAGTTGAGAATGGGCGATGCGTGTGATCAGGCTTAGACAGGCCATAGAGTGAGGAGTGCAAGCAATAGTCCTTGGGGGTGAAGGGGTGCTTTGACATAGGTATGGTAGTCACGGCAGCATTTCTGTAGGTAAATGGACAGCGAGCAGACGAAAGAAGGCGAGTATAAACATGGGGAAAAATTGTTACTGGTAAGACACACACACACACACACACACACATATATATATATATATATATGTGTGTGTGTGTGTGTATAAACATCTAAAATACATCGGGATTTGAATTCAATTTCTAACATTGATCTGTGTTTTGTCCTAATTAAAAGTATAGAATGTTGCGAAATTACTATTATCAATCAAGGGTGCTGTCTTCTTACATTTAAAAATGGTAAGATTACTACACATTTGGAGAGACTTCTACCTATAATAATGTTATTTTTATCATCATTTCCATTCGGAGTAACTTATACTACAGTGAGAACCTCTTTGGAAATTTTCACTCATTCTTGACAAATATAACCATATGAGTGTATCCATTGTAAGATTTTCACAACAATAAAAAGAACTTAGTAATTGTAAACAATGAATAAAGTCTTAGGAAAAAAAATCCGCACAAGGCCATATATACCCAGGGGGAAATACATGTTAAGAATGTTATTATTCTAGAACCACGGTACAGAAGGGAAGGCTTGTGGTCCGCAACCCATTCTGCCTGATTTTCCCACTCAATGAAGAATGGTACCCAATTAGGGCTGGATGTTTCCTTGTCTGGGAGCACCCCTGGAATCCTTTGGGTCACTACAGACAGAAGCACAGAAAGAAAGAAAAACCTAACCGAGTACTGTGATCATTGAATCCGGAACCTTTGGCCCAAGAGTCCAGTACCTCAACCAGCAGCTCACCGTGCTCCATGAATAAATTCTCAGCTTGCAGAAATATATGAATAGTTTCTTGACCACATAAAATAGAATGTATTGGGTGATTATCTATCTGTATTAAAAGTAATAAAATCCATTTACTCTAAATATAAAACTGCATTGATTTTCAAGTGCAATAGAATTAATAATAAGTAGGGAAACTACTTAATTCCCATTGTTACCACATCCTTACTACAGTGCAGCATTTCTATTGGTGGTTTATAAGTATTGAAAAAGTAACAATATGTGTCCACAAAGTAATACAAAAGAAGTTTTTTACAGACATATTAAGAGAGAATTGATAAAGAACGGTGTATTTTCGACTTCAGCAAGTCAAGGATTCTGTGTATTTTCCAATGAATATTGATCTGCTGTGGTCGCCAATAGAAATGTTGAAATCCGTTGGTGGAGAAGGTTTGTCTGCTCAGCATTAACAACCTCCATTTGTTTCTCACAAACGTGCCAAACCCTGTGCTCATTTTCTCATAATATCAAATCAAAGTAAAGAGAATTGAAAAACTCCTAGCGGTCTTAAATAATAAACACTTATTTCCTAATCAGAAAAAATATATATATACATATTTTTTTTCTGATTAGGAAATGAGTGTTTATTATTTAGGACCGCTAGTGATTTTTCTATTGTTTTAATTCTGATAGAAAGTTCGGTTTGTACGAATCAAGAGACATAATAGTGACTACTATCAACTAGCAGACAAGTACCATATATATATATATNAGAGAGAGAGAGAGAGAGAGTGAGTGAGAGAGTGTGTGAGAGAGAGAGAGGGTGAGAGAGAGCGAGACAAAATTCATTATCTTAAAAAGCAAGCTACAACAGAATCTAATTATGTTCAATTCAATGAAGCCTTTATAACTCAAATTATATTGAAATAGCTAGTTAGAAAAAATACAATTTAACTACAATGTCCAGATTCAAATCGATAAAGTTCTTTGATTTCAACCAGCAACGAGAGCAGAAATATTACCTGACCTCCTTATGAAAGTTAAATGAAAGAGCATGTTTAGGTCGATAACATGAAATTCCTGAAGGCTTCTAATTATGCAAACATGGAGAGGCTTAACTAATTTTAAATTCAAAATTTATAATTTATTAGTTATTCATAATTAATAAGTGATCAATCTATTATTAAGTCATTTGCTCTTGGTTTAATAATTGCTCATTCAAGTAACTTATCTATATAATTTTGGTATTATATAAATAACAAGAGAAAAATACTTAATACTCTTAATACTTTCTGTCATATACAACATAAAAATATAAAGATCCTCCTTTCAATGATCATTGCAGTTCGAATGGGTGCATATAAGGGTGTGAGTGAGTGTTCCTATGTATGACCATTTATCTATCTATTTTGGAATGCATTTGTTTTTATGTGGATTATATGTATAAGTGTGTGTGTGCCTCATGAGCACTTTATTTCACTTGTTTTCTCATTTTTATTTTTCGCCACTATAATTTATGTATGAACCACGCTATACTTACAAACTTAGATAAACAGGGAGAGAGTAGATGATTATAACTGTCTTTAAATTGCAATAGTCAAGGCGTAATAAACTTTCTGTTGCTTGACTTAATCTGATCCTGATCCTAATTATTCCAATAAAAATGTCTAAAATATTTAATTTTGCGTGTATATTTATCTCTATAATAAAAGTTTGTCCAAGAAATTGAAAAGATACTAATAAAAAGAGGAAGTATTGGTGGAGGATTCGATTTTGGGATTCAAATAGATAAAAACTAATTTCTAAAAAAATATTCTCTTAATTTTTTTTAGGGCGATAGATGTAATTAAACAAGAGAGTCTCTAACGTTAGGATAACTAAAAAACTTCAGGTGTTACTAATAAAATTTTAAGAGTGGAAATTTTAAGGCCTGTTCCTCTGCAAGAAATATTATTTATTGTAAGCAATTACATACATTTAATAAAATATATTGAAACATGCATTAATTTAATTAAATATTAAAACAACTTTTCTGTAAGTTCTTCTGAAAAAATAAATTACCATAAACATTCTTCTGGCTGTCTTCTTCGATGTCTATTTCTTCAGTGACGTTCAGGGAATTCGCTATATCGATACCTGTCACTGTATATCGATTCCCCAACAACGAAATTGCAAGTAATTCTTTTTATTCTGGGGCTCGAAAGGAAGTAACTGTGTGGAGGCGGCTACAAATTACTTCCTGTAAAACCAGCTCAATTTACATAAATAATTATTTGATACTTGATTTCTCTATTTTTTTATTATTATCTTCATTATTATTCATTATAAGAATTAGCTATATAATACATCTATAAGGAAATATTAAATTTGGCTTTCTTTTTGCCCATTGATCAATTTCTAAAACCATTCAGAACTATCTGCTGTTATGTCTCGAGTACAATAGTCCTTCTATAATAGCAACTACATTAATGCATAAAAAACGATAGTAATTATTAACATATTACATTAATCTAGTCTAGAAAAGACTAACAACTAGAAAAGGCTAGTGAAATTTATAAGTTCTTACTCTGGTTCTAAAAGGAGGATCTTGCAAAGGCTGAAGAGGTTGACACTAATCATCGAAGCGACAATAATTCCAGATAATATATATATATAAATTATTCATATTGGAATATTCTGAATGCCTTTCTATTTAAAGGCATGAAGACAGCTCTGAGTTAGTTCAATGTTCTTACTTTTTAATTTCAAAGGAGCATTAAAGAAATGAGGGTTCTCTTTTATGGGGATGAGACAGGATGAGTCTGTAGCTTTTCCTGAAGAGGTCTAAGATAAGAGAATCTGTCGAAAGAGGGTGCGTTAGAGAGAAGGAGGGAGAGAGAGAGAGAGAGAGAGAGAGAGAGAGAAAGAGATACTTTTGAAGTTCTGTTAGTTGTCTGACTGCAGGTTCTGCAATGCCAACATCCTTCAATATGCAGGCAACAACGCACTATCAACAAAAGTAATTAGCATATAAATGGCAAAATATAAATTATAATTTGAATTTATCACCTCATGAGTTTCGTCTGTTGTAACAGTTGGGAAACTGTACAAGTAAGGTAGATGGCACATAGTTTCAACTAGTTTTAACTTTGCCGTTCTACTTCTCCATGAGCTTACCGATCACGAACTGATAAGAATATATTTTTCTTTAAATAAGCAAATAAATAAATTAAATTAATGTCTTCTATAATAAGCGTATTTGTAGAAATAATATTTATAGAATAAAAACGTTCGAAATGTTTCTACGCTAATTATGGGGCATTAATGTTTGTCAAACAATCAAAATAACAGAAAAAAAATACTAATCGACTTGGAATCACCCTTCAGCTCCCGCCTCATCCAATTCAGCAAGAAATAAAGGTTCGACGAAATACTTTTCAGCTTGTCATTCAATGGACTTTTTCAAACTCATCATATATATATATAA
>KZ807036.1:112831-123938 GCA_000696205.2 Oncopeltus fasciatus
TTAGAGGAAATTATTATAATTAAAATAATTTGGAAAAGTTAATGGAGGCAGAAACGGTTGAACTGTAATTTTATTGGTACTCTAAGGGTAAATTATCGCTTTTTTACGAATATATTTTTTGGATAACAAAATTAGAATTCTAATCTAAGAATTTTGTTAAGAAAATGACACCCAATTTTCAAAAATTACATAAATGTGTAAAACATTTACTTTAAAAATCAACTAAAAATATTAATTAATTAATTTAATTAAGTTAAAAATCTAACTTTAAGAGTTTATCAATTTAATCTAGCTTATTTATTTTTTCATACCATTTCTTAGTTAACATATTGTACTCGATACTACGATACAAATACATTTATCTTTGGTTAGAGTGGGAATCGGCCTGAGAGGGTATAGCAAACCTGTCCCAACTGAGCTCTCTTTTCTCTCTGAACTCTGTTTTCTGCATTTAATTTATTTTATATAAATGCAGAAAACAGATTTCAAATTTAATCATATGAATATTTATTCACAAAATATCCATATATATTTACAAATATTGAAGTTTGATTATTTGAAGGCTGTAGGATTGATTGGAAATCTTTACTTATCAACAAGTGCTGATATGAATATAATTTAAGTTTACGATGAATAATGTAGAAATAATAAAATACGTATTCATATTTGCCACATCTAATCCATAGTATATCTATTAAATCCATGAGGTTCACGATTATGTTTGAAAGACATGATTGAATATGAAAGAATTTTTATTAACATATATGTGGTGTATAAAGGCATACATATACTTTTATTTTTGTACATGTCAGTAAGGCATAAATATTCGTTATGCTTACATAATACGAAAATAAATAATCTAGTAGGCTAGACTGAGAAAATACATAAATACAATGTGATTACTTGTGATCCATTGGTGGGTAGTGGATATCATCCAAAGTTATCTCAGCTTCCTTCGGCAAAATGAGAGGCGTGGGGTCTCCTTCCTGGAGATTTCGTAAGAATACGCTTACCTGTAACAAAGTAAAATGTATTTTTTTTTCTAATATAAATGAAAATCTATTGGTAACAATATCGTCAATGCGTATGTCAATAACAGTTCCCGTTTTTTAGGTCACTGAGAGCGGTGGAAAGTGACCAAACTCTATTGAAATGACCCCACTGGATGTTTGTAACTTAACAGTTTTCTGCCTACAAGTCACTGGAGCCCAAGGCATTATTCCCATTGTACTGCAGAATAACAAGTCTACTGGGTAATGCCCACAGTCCTGTGAAAACGGCTGTAATTGGGCCGGAATACTTTGCATAAAGATTGCCCAGCTAACTTTGGCTGAATGCTTTGTCTGTCGTTCACTTCCTTCTTCTCAGACTTTCACTTGAATATTCCCCTGATGCGGAAAGTGATTTCAACTGCGAGAATTGTAATACAAAGCATAATAATCACTGTATCATCAAGACTGAATAAGTTTTCCGGGCATTGGTCAATTCCCTGCTAAAGGGACTGTTGTAAAATCTTAGTATGATTTTTATACCAAAATTTTATAATTTTGCATTATAAATGAAGAATTTTTATATTTACAGAAAGAGTTAAATCTCTTTCCACCCTTCTTGCCCAATTTCAGTCCAATACAAATTCTTCCAATTATTTGCAAAAAGAAAAGAAAAATTGTATGTATATATGAAACTTATGTGGGCCCAGCTAACCCTACTAATCTTCAAGTTCAATTATTTAAGTACAATTTGCTGTTCAAATATTATATCACATCAACGTCATATAAAATAAAACATTATGTGTCTATTCCTAAGCAATTGTCCACATTTTAACTTTTTTTGGAGTATTATATTTTTCTTCTTTCTTTTTTTCATTTTTCTATTTTTAATTACTCTCTTGGATCATATTTAGGACTATCAGTTAATGTTATGTGCACAAGGGCTTAGGAAAAGGTACATGTTATTTTGTATGATAAATAGAACAGCAAATTGTCGAACCTGAAGGATATCATAGGAAAAATATATTAGTATAGGAGGAAAAATACTCAAATGTCAGAATTATTAAAAAGAAAATCATGTATAATCCATTTATTTTTCCTTAACCCTAAAAATAATGAATATTTTAATGATTTTAAATTTAGTTCCACTAAAACATAATTAATTAATTTAGTCCTTAAACATTTTGTCCAATTGCTCATGATAAGCAAATGAAATGCCATAGATAGTGTGTGTATGGCATGTATGAAATAAAATTTTGAACAGACCATATTTTTAAAATTTCTCAAGTGGGTTCGGTGAAAAACTTCCGAAGTTTTTCAAAAGTATCTTTAAGGTACCGATGGGAGTAGCTTAGTTTCCTAAGGGTAGACCAATTAATAGAACTTAAATTATTCTTTAGTAAAATTTATCTTTAACAAAAGGGATTTTAAGATCATTGTGGGGTTGGCGACGTAATAGGGTGCATCAACTATGGTTCTGAGGATTTTGGATTGGAATTACTGTATTCTTTGGATGTTCGATGGTTTAGCAGTTCCCCTCAGTTCGACTCCATACGTCCAAAAAAGGTCTCAGTAACGTCTTATAAATGATAAATTTGTTAGTCACAGTTAAATTTGACTTGCGGCTTAGTAGCTTGTAAAGTTGTCCAAACCTCCTATTTAGTTCCTATCTTTCGATTTTTTATAATATAAACTTATATCGTAAATATTCTTATTATTACTCTTAACCAGCACTTTACGAGTTGCACAAAATGTGTAGAATAATGTGTGTAATTTTTTTTTTATTACCTTTATTAACATATTACATTCTGTTAAAAATAAATAAAAAATTTTGTAATTTGATTACAATGAATAATATAAAAAAAATGATATTAATGAAAGGAAAGGAGGAGACCAGTGACACCACTCTCAGTATGTGTAATTAAAAAAATTTTAAATGTCAAATATCTGAAATAATTGGAAATCAGTCATTAATTTTAACAAAAAGATAATAAATAAATATGAACAGAAATAAATAACGGATGTATATAGTTCTCGATAAATTTTATAGTTAATATTCAGTCCACAGTACGAAAGAGGGAGAAATAGCTTTACCGCATTAGATAATAAGAAGGAGAGATGGTAGGAACATATCACAAAGTGGTGAAGGAAGGCATGGCTGAAATCGTATGATTGATTATACCTATATACCAAACCCTGTAAGTCCGAAAAGGGTCGTATCCGCTTGATTAATGCTCAGAGTGGTTACTTTAGACGTGGGGGATTCAAGAAGCACTACCAGAACGTTGCGAGGAATGTATTGAAGAATGTGAGATGGATATCCCCGAAAATGTATCGTGTACTATTATTTATTAATAGTATTATAAATAATAAGGTATCATACAACAGAAAGAAATGGGAAGAACGAATGAGAAAGTAGCAGTACAGTTTCACTGCCTTGCAAACATAAAAGGATTTTAAAAAAAATTATTTTAACCTTTACACCTTTTAATTCTTTTTTAATTCTTTAAACTATTTTAAATTTAAATTTTAAGAGAAAAAAAATAGTTCGAACTTTTTGAATAAGATTAATTTTGAATAAAACTAAGTTGATTATCTAAATATAAATACCACAAGTTATATGTATACCATAATGAAACAGCCTATGAGAAAGATGACAATTCTGATATGTTGTAGAAGATAGAATAGAAAGGCTGCGAAAAGTAAACCACTAATGCGCTGTATCTGACAGCACAAAAATTATTTTCGTATTTTATTTGACCATCCAGCGAAGAAGAATCGCGGTATAGATTTTTAGTATTAAGAAGGAAATGAACAACACATTAGATAGGAATAAATTCTTTCAAAATGACATGGCAGACATTATATAATAATATAATATAAGCGACAATTATTTTGGTATGTTGTTTACACTGCGATGAAGGTAGAGAGATAGCGCCACTGTCTAGTAAATAACTTATCTCTGCTGGTTAAAAAAATATATTTGGGCCCAAAGGAGCTGCCTGTTAGCTAGTTTACATTTTTTAATCATATTTGGATTAATTATTTATGCTTAATATATTATTTATCTATTTCTATAGTTATCTATTTTTTATTTGTTTATGCATTAATAACTGATATTTTTATTGTTCTACATTTTATGACATGTGAGAATGGTCGGGGTTTCGGCCAGGTTCCTAATCGNAACGTTGGCATAAATAAAAATATTACTCCAAATTTTGGTGTATATTTTTTCTTCCTGGCCGAAACCCCGACCATTCTCACATGATATTCGAGACGGCCAACTAACCATCAACCATACATTTTATGACATTTTTAAATTTTTTAACTGTAGATATAATTAGTACAAATAAATGCAAAATTGTAAATAAGCTTTTGTTTTTGTCATCTGCTACACTTCGATGCAGTTGTGGCTGATCCTGAAGATGGAAACGTAGATTTTTCGAAATGTCAACAAGAACTAGTTGGATTTTATGTTTTACATAATACCGACCTCGACAAAAGGAAGTTAATTGTTGTATAACCAAAGCCAATAAAGTTAAATATCTCCCTCTTTTATTATTCTTTTTTATACATAAAAGACACATACTAGAAAAGACATTTAAGAATAGGACGTTTGAGAGTACATTCAAGTGTCTCCTCACTTGGCCAGTACTTGACTCAGCGAATTAATATTTCTATTTTTTTTTTCGTCGTGTTTTTAATATCAATTTAATAAAATACCCATTAATTGCCTAATTATTAATAAAATTAAGAAAAAAATGCTTAGTTATTGCTAAATCTGCGTGGTTACTTTGGACCTTTTCGGTTATGGTGTTAGACTTTTTATGGTGTTAGGCTTATTTTATTGTTTAATAGTGCTAATTTTTAGTTACAGTGAAATTATTTCTATTTCATTAGTAAGTGTCAAATATCTTCTACGCAATGAACTAAATGCGCTTTGGGTCATATAACTGGATGGAATAACTTGCTTCCGTAAATCTATATGCTCTGGAAACAAAACAAGAAAGACAGAAGGTTACACGGTTCACATAACACCAAAAGCCGATGGATTTTCGATGCTGAAGAATTTTTCTGAAACGTGGCGTGGCCATCTTGCAGCGCTCACTTCTGCGGAATATCATCGGAGTGTGACCCCGATTTCGGGAAATTTTGTGGGAATGGCATTATCTTGATTTCGTCGGATCGTTTGTTCTCGTGTCTCTGATTGCCTTTGAATCATTTTACTTATTTCAAAGATTTTTATTTCGGTTACCTTCAAAACCATTTGTTGGTGGCTTACTAACCTCAATGTCTCGAAAATCACTGATTTAAGCTATTAAAACTTCACTTCTTTCAATCATTGATGAAAAACCAGTGTCTAATACTCTTATAAAACAAAATCTAATTGTCCCTCCTTTATTAAAAATTTTTGTAAATTATTATCATCTTATTTTTTAAATTTATTTTAACCAGATTTTAGATAAGTTTATTGCCTCAGTTTCACCAGATTCATTAGTTTGCTGTCAAAATTGCAAACCTCGTTGTTCTTTTAAATTTATTTATTGTATTTCACGAGACTCTCTTGAGCGGGATTTGAATATTTAAAGACTCTAAACACTAAAAACTAATAAAACACAAACTAAGTTTCAAGAATTTTATTTAAAAACTCTATTTCCTTGAAACATTAACCTACATGAAAAGCGTAATTACATGCCATCCACAGTTATGCTGGCAACATCCAGAATCCTTTCGCGTTGGAATTTATATTATGTGAGCTACAAGATATCACAGAACCCGTAAACAGCCTGGACTCTTTCCGCTGCCCCGTATCTTTCGGCACCTCCTGGTTCTCTGGACCGCTAGTGCATGTCCTGGACTCTGGAGAGACGTGAGCACTCTGGCTGGCTGGGGCCAACAGCTCACAAACTACTCACGTGTCGACGCACCACATAGCAATAAGGGCTGCGGACTCCGCCACTGGGCGAGAGAGGGGGGAGGGTTGACTGTCCCCACGACTCAGAACTTTATTCACCAAAGTTACAATAAGTACTTCCCGCCAGCTGTGTAATAATTTTTGCTCAGTTATATTCATACTAACGGTTATTGATTATTAAAAATCATGATTGATAAATAAAGAAGTTAAAACGTTCGGTATCATCTACTATTACAAATTTACATATATAAAGAAAAAAAAGTTTTAAATGAAGTGTAGCCCTCATAAAAGTATTTTATCTTACAATAAACGATTGAAATAAAAATAATGCCAGCTTATGAGATAACTATTTGTATTTTTAACATACAATTGTTATTCAACCTGAGGCAATAATGACCCTCTGTATTTGCAAAGCCTGGAAAAAAAATTAAAGTTAGGGTTGAGTTAAACCCCTACTTCTAATTGTTCAATTTCGTGGTGAAAGCGCTAAAATATTTCTTTAGTATATAAACAAATCTGTGTGTAAGTTTCATTGCTCTAGGTGTGAAATGTGTTTCCAAAGAGGAATGAAAGGCAAGCTGTTAGTAGGGACCACCTGAGCCTCGAGCTTGACCGATGGGGGTATGTGTGTCAACTTTTACAGCGATATAATGGATAATGTAGAGGGGGTAAAAGGGTGATTTTTTTTTTTTTTTTTTTTTTTTTAAGGTTTTGTGGCCTTTCCCATCTATGTTACTAATTGTGTAACAAATTGTATTTGTTTATTTCAATTATTTACGACTGGACAGGAAGGCGGTGAAAATCTAGCACCTTACGAAGACTAGGCGAGTCTACCTACTAAATTATTTACTTGAATTCCCCAGTGTCCTCTTACCCATACACAAGTAATCCGATTGCTCATCGAAGTCCTCAACTCCTCTCGGCACTATAAATTTACAATTAGTAGTGTTGAATTTTATATTCTGTTAGGGAATATTAAAATAAAATACGCAAACAAGCCGATTAAAAAATTTACGTTGAAAAAAAGTGAGGTCGATTAACAACAACTTTTTCATACATAGCATAGTTTTATTGTGTTGAGAATTTTCTTTTGTTTATTTTCTAATTAAATAACATAATCCTACTGTTATATAACTTATAAATGTCAAATTTTTTAGTTCTATTTATTTTATTTTTTGAAATATATATATTGCCAAATAGTTGATTTGTATAGAAAGTAACGGGATAAATCTGCCATTCATTTAAAACAATTTTACAAAACTTCGACAAGAGATAATTTCTAACTTGTTTATCAGGCATGTATACGGCTCCCAGTTAGTTTGCTGTTGTAAATCCACTTGCTGTGAATTGTTTAATAAAGTATATTTTACACATTAAAATTAAAACTATATATAAAGTTATTTAATTATAAATTATCTATCAATACAAAAAAATAATAATATTATTTTTAAATGTGTGTTTGAATAATACAAATATTATTTGGATCTACTTAGAGAATTTATTATAACATGAAATTTGTTATACAGTCAAATGAAACCTGACCGCAATTTCTTTTTAATTTCTTAATTTATATTAACCAATGCATTCAATTTTGTTTCTTAAATAGCTAAAAAGTATTGCTTTTTTAAAAATATTTTTGGAAAATCAAGCAAACTTATCTCCTTGTGAAGCATTGAACTTACTACTTAAATAAATTTTACATAAATAACTAAAATAGTAGAAAAATAGGAATTTATTATAGATTTGGTTTATTAAATGCCAATTATAAAACACAACACGTTCTTAGTTGAATTATCTCAGCTGCAGTAGCTACACTTCAACCCAAAGCATCTCTGGTTTCCCTAAGAAGGAAAAGAAACTATTCTAGTAGTACTATGACAAGACTTGTAAAATATTACTTTCACAGTCTTACAGTCCTGAACACTACAGATACGAGCCTTCCAAAATTATACATATTTACGTGTGTGTGTGTGCGTGTGTGTGTGTGTGTGTGTGTGCGTTCCTTCAACTTCCTTTACAACCTTACATCTGTCTTTTCGTTTCTTCTTCGTACTCCCTTTTTCCGGAGTTACTCCTATTACTTTCCAGGCGTACATCCACTTCATAGCTCATTCTGAGTTATACAGGTAGGTTTTCACAATTCCCACGCCAAAGGCCTTTGCTTCTTTTACTGCTACTATTTTTCTATATAGGTTATCTTAAGTTTTAGAAGCCTTTTGTAAAACAACAATAAATTTTATTATACTTATATACATTTTATGTGTATATATATATGNATATATATATATATATATATATATATATATATATATATATATATATATATATAAACTTTGTAATCAAATTACTGCCCATCATACTGTTGAGAGTTAAAATAGAGTGATACAAGTATATAGCCATAGTTGAACCTCTTCGACAGCAGGTTAAAATAAATTAATAAAATAGGGATTTAAGGTGAACAACTAAAAACTTTTTGCAACACAGAACGCACAATATTTAATGCTCCGATAGATACGTGTTGTGAAATATATAATAACTCAGCTATAAATTCAACTCCTCTCTAACGAAGTCAATAACTCTAAGCAGATTAGCCAGCTGGATTTAAAGTAAATATGGCTGTGAATTTTAACTTAATATTCACCAAGGCAAATTTGTTTCAAATGAAAATAAGACAAAACAAATTTATCATACTTCCTAATCCTTTCGTTTTGCAATCCCGAAGGCAAACAAAACAAATCAGATTTCAAGTAAATCCCCTTTGTCATGCATATTCATGTAAGTTGTTAGCCTCAATTTTAATTTTTTTTTTTTTATAATAACATAAATCCTGAGGTTGCTTTTGAGTATGCAACAAACGGAAAGCATTTTGATGACATTTTTAATATTTATAACCTATTGTTATATATACCTACATTAATCATACCTATTGTTACGTGCCCTTCTCCCAATAACGCCAAGCTACTCGAAAGAAGAAACATCCAGATGATCAGCTGGACAGAGCTGAAAGTAAAGAGATTATTCGAAATGTGAATCTTAATTTGTTTTAAAAATACTAATTGCTTTCATTCATTATTCTTACTATTTGATTGATACAAATGCAGCCAAGTTCTGCTTTTAAATGTAAGTTTCACCGCTTATTTATTGTCTTAAAATGTAAATTATTCATTCATGAGCAGAAAGTTTGTAACGAAAATGCTTATAGTAATCAATTTCCCATGTTTCATTAAAAAATGTTTTAAAAAGGGGAAACGTTATTATTCTTCTGCCTAATTATGAAATATTATTCTAAGAGCACTTTTTATAAATACGAACTCAAAATTAAATGATAAAAATTTAATTTTTTAGCAACCAAGCTCAACATAAAACCAAAACTGAACATATACACTTACTGATTAAACCTCTTTGGACATATGGAATTCAAATTTATGATTCAGCCAAAAAATCTAAAACAAATCACATTCACATGTTTAACAGTATATGTTGTCCAGTTGTAAACGCACCCAAATACGTCTCAAACCACACACTAAACACAGACCTCAACATCCACACAATTCAAAATTGTCTACACTCGCTTTCATAACAAACTTCACGGCCACCCAAACACATTAATTCAACAAATCTTGGTAGATTTTTTACGCTTTATTAATAATGTATATGTAAGAATAAATGACAAGTCAAACAATACAAGCCGACAGCGAATTAGGTATGGCCAATAAGCTACGTTCTAGCCGGGAAAAAAACAGGGTCAAAGTGCTCAGCCATTAGTTACATTCACAAATATATACCTTAGTAAGAGTTTTTCATAATAGAAATTCGGAACATAAATATTAAAAGACTTAACACCTACTATGTTCCAAAAAACTTAATTTAAACCCAAATAGAAACAAAGATATCACAAATATCAATTTTTTCTCAACATCCGATTTCAAATTAATTTAAATAAAATAAATTTAAATGAAAAACTCATTATTCAAACTATAGGTCAAAATTAATTTTTACCGTGGATATTTAAATATGTGAGTGTGTGTGTGTGTTTAGTCTCATTAAAAACCACCTTTAAACAAAATATCATTGTAAGGTACGAACGAATGCTAAAACTTTTCATCAATATCTATATCTACATGTGAAAGGTTTTAGCATTCTATCAAAGTTTATTAATCTTCATTCAGGTTGAAAATATATATACTCAACATCTTATTGTAGTTTAATTTTATCATTAACTCATCACTCACACATATAATATACATTTGTATATGTAAATATAGATGTTTACATATTAATTATTATATTCATGCTTTCAATCCTAAAAATAAGCAAGTAGAGTTGTTGGAAAGTGTAATGTGATACTGTATTTGCTCGAAAGATGACATAGATCTGAAAGCAGATACTAGAGAAATCGGCACTTGTGTTAGAAGCTGAACTAGATAGAAAGGGAATGATGCTGAATGCAAGTAAGAGCAAACTAATGAATGCAGCCCGAGATGGTGATGTGGAGATCCGGTGGAGTGGGGTCTACAATACCCTGACAGAGAAATGTACATTCATCGGTACAGCGACGAATGAAGGATTAATGGAGATGAAGAGGAAGTTATCCAACAAGATCAGGAAGGCCACTGCCTACAGGGATGCAGCAAGGAGGCAGGTGGATATCATCGTAAAGGACATTTACTTACCAATTCTTCTTTTTGGAGGCGAAAGCTGTGTCCCAATGGACACAAGTGCTTGTTGTCCTGGCCTTGCAATAGCCGAAGAAATGAGGAGGCTGGATCATGGGAGATCACGTAGGGGTTTACCGATCCGAGAGGACCTTATTTCAGGGGTGGGTCACAAAAGAAGACAAGGGCTGATGCCTAGGGTCATAAATGCAGGCTTGAAAACGAGGGCTGTGGCACTTTGAACCTGAGAGGCAGCGTGGGATGAAGCATAATAGAAATATAATAATGAAAGAATTATATAACAACTCGCTAATTTAAATAATGTGATCTAGGTACATTAATTTTGCTCAATAACGAACTTCTTTTTTTTTTACATTTAAGACCTATAAAACAATTTTATTTAAAAAAATTGAAAATTATAGCCGTAAAGCCACAATCTGTCGCTACAACTACAATCTAAACTAGGTACATAATAAATAATAAATTATTAATGGATCCTATACATGCTTTCACTAAATATAGAAGGTAAAGGGTAGATTTTTTTTTTT
>KZ807036.1:144601-155138 GCA_000696205.2 Oncopeltus fasciatus
ATAAATAGAATAATAACAAATAATTCTTATTTAATATGAGTATTTAATATTTTGATTATTAGCCTTTTTAAGTTGTTTTTTTTTTTAAATACTTGACAGGAAGAAAAAATTTTGACACCTGTCTAGTACTTTTAGCTTATTTGTAAATACATTTGTGAACTTTTTAATGTACAAACATTACTGAAATACTTAGATTAATGTTTTTAAGCTGACATTAACGAATTTTCTTGTGAGTGTGTGCTGGCTAACCCGAAGGACTCACAATGGGTTTCTGTTGCCTGGCACTTCTCGTCCGAGTCCAATACTAATACTAGAATGTAATTTCAAATATTATGCAGGCCTTTTTATTTTTTAAATAAAGAAAACAAATTACAGATCAAAGTACGAATACGCATATATTTGATGTCCCATGAGAAGAAGAGGGCATTTAGAGGAAGCCCAAAATTTATAATCGTGATCTCTTCATTTCTATTATTTAATTTTTATATTCATTATCATTTTATATCTATTATTTTTTTTAATGAAATGTAAGCCTCCTTTTCAAACACTTAGGGTCATAGAGGATAGAGCTTTATTCAGTACGACATCCCATTCTAAACATCCATGGCTAAGAATTAACTTTTTTTCTCGATAAAAGCTTGCCCTGGGCAAAGGGGATTCGATACCTGGGATTCGAACTAGCAATGCCAGGATGCGAGACCCGAACGAATCCTATCAGCTATCCCGGCGCTTTTATATCTATCTTTAACCAAGGGAAATCTGCTTTGTTCGCTATTCCGCCTGACGGACATTTCATTTCGATCGGTCTTCATATTTGTAATTTATATTAAAATAACCTAAGCACAAGATATTCTTATCGTGTCATAGGTAAGAGAAAATAACAAAGATACTTCACGTTGGTGAAATCCATCAGTTTTCGGGTGACATCTCATCTAATGGTATGTTTACCTCTAAAAAAAACCACAGGTCATCCAATATTAATAGGGGTTGAGAGACTAACAGATATCCCCTCTTCCGAAAATTAGTCTCTGAAACTAAACAAGCACACATATAATCATGAAGTACCTCTCTGTTACATGAAAGTAATAGTGGGAAAATGAAAAATGTTTCTTGTCAATTATCATTGTTGCGAACAACTGATTAATAAATAAACAAGACATTTTTAAAATTTCACAGTTCAATGAATTGTTACAAGAAGAATCAAAGGTGTGTGAGGTAATTGAGAATTGGTCAGTAACCTCTACAGTTCATACATATATTTTTTCGAGGCTAATGCTTAATCAACAGTGTTCTAAGTTGGTCGAGGTGAACTCTGACCTCTGGCTATATTTTAGTCATGTGACCATTCCTCATTTATTTCACCTTTGATTGAGAACCTCCACCAGCCAGCTATTGTATAGAATTAAAATTAAATTTGTTTTCACATTTAATATAAGCAATACAGTAGGAGTACAGATAAATAAACCAGTTTTATATTGAATTATTCTGAGCAAACAAATGTGACAGCAGGTAAATTGGCAGTGATTACTCGTAAATAAGGCACCACACACAACGGGAGTCTCTCGAGTGGGATTTGTGGTATCTGCTTTATTCAGGTTGTTCAGTGCTTGGAATAGGAGCTGTGGTTATTCCTGAAATTGTCTTGGAAATGGAAATTCTGCCAGAATCCAGTACCAAGCGGGGGGTGGGCTACCCTTACCAGTTGTTAGGGGAAGATCAGTCCCTTTAGAGCAACCCAGGTACACATATAACACCCACAACCCGTGTCTTCGCAGGAGTAAAGCTATGTAAGATCGTTAAGGATAAGGAAATAAATGTGTATTTTTTAAATTATCTGCTTACATTGTAAGCTATCTTCAGGGTTATCAAGAAGACGAGAGGGGAACGTCGTTTCTTAAGGACTTATATGTGCTCCTAAAGATGGCTTAGAATGTAAACCGAAACTTTGGCAGATAATTAAAAAATACACATTTTTTAAAATTTGTATTTTTTTATTTTTGGATCTACCTTGACCGAACCCCAACAAAAAACATCTAATAATAATATTAACGGTCAGAAAAGCTCTCCATTTAAAAAATTTTGGTTCAAAAATATGTTTTCATTAAAACTCATTGACCGAACCCCGATCCACTGTAACATCAAAAGCAACTAACATACTGTTATTTGCTAATTTAATATTTTCATGAAAAAGCAATATGCTAAATGCAAAATTTTTTCTCCTTTTAAATGAATCATTATTTCTGAAATTCATTGCTATTTTAAGAACTTTTGTAATAATTGTATCAGAGATGTTTCTTGAGTTTTCTACAACTCCATTTTTATGATTCCACATTCCAGGGTAGTGGTAGTGTCGGATTCAAACAGCCCATAAACATAGTATCTTTTACTTCTCTGTTTACATTTATCGAAGGGGAAATTTTTATTGCGGCAATATGGTGGAAAGGGAGGACGAGCCATAAAAAGTGCAGGTGTTAGCTGGAAAGCAGGGGGGGGGGGTATCAGAAAACAGGAATGGAGCTACTGTTGACTATAACCTCGCCGCAAAATAGAATGCTTTTAAATTTCGGTCTACCTCTAAATCCTCTCCCCCCCCCCCTTTATCCACGAACGATTTCAGCCGTAAGCGAAATTAGTCTTCGGAGATGCTAAAAAAAAACAGTGTCACTTCTTCGGATATAACAGTAATCTTTTAAATTTTGTTCCTCGACTTTCACCTGAGGAATTGTGGATTTTAGCATCTCCGCCAAATCAAGCTATTCACATTGCTAACTTCCTGAGTATGTTTGGAAATATTCTCTAAAAATAACGTCGACATTTTTTTATTATTCAAATTGTACGCATATTATTTTAAAAAGTGTTAATAATGTTTCTTATACTTCTAATCGTACTTGAAAAATACTCTATGTATTGTCCAAAGTGGTTCTTACCGAGCGAACAAAATAATTTTCATTACTGACTTCTTCAGACTAGAAGATCCTCATAAAATGTGAGTGTAAGTTCATAATTAATTATACTATCCAAACATTGTGCCGTATCCGAAAAACAATAGCTAATTTCTTAAACAACTGGCTTGATTAATTGTCACTCAGAAAAGAAACTGAATGAAGAGACTCCATAGAAGAGAAGATAGATATCGAGTTATCGATGTATAAAGCAAGAGTAGAAGCCAGCCAAGGGAAAAATATTGACAGCCCTTCATTAGGAATTCACTAAATGTCATTATGTATATGTTGAAAGATATTTTTACAGAAAGCACATATTAAGGCAGATAATTAAGAATGTAAATTGGAATATTGAGCAGCCCTCATTAGGAATTCACTAAATGTCATTATGTATATGTTGAAAGACATTTTTACAGAAAGCACATAATAGCGCCTGTATGTCGGACATTTTCACCCTCTAAGCGTTCGCGTTTATGGCTGTGCCCACTTCTCTTCATTGTCCTACCTCGCTGGAGAAATAACGCAACGAATAATAGTGACTTTATGACCGTAGAGATTATTAGTAGAAGTTTTTTTAGTCGGGGTTCGGTCATGATAGATCCAAAAAATACAGTCATGACTGACATGAATATGGGTATCCAAGTGACCCTGCGTCCCCTCTCGCATCTTCATGATAGCCCTGGAGATCGCTCACAATATATGTCAGCAAATAATTTTAAAAATACATATTTTTTAATTTATTTTTATCTACCTCGACCAAACCCCAAATAAAACATCTACTAGCGCAACAAATCTTTTCTACTTTAGACATAAATTATTTTCTACTTAAGTACTATTGAAATCTGCTTAAATTATTAACACTATCTAGAAAAACGTTTGTGCTCGGTTGGTGATGCGAATTCAGACCTTTAGCATTCAGATCTTAGTCAACAGGGAGCGAGTTGGCCCTCTCCCAGTCGTCTAGATTGTGTATGCATTTCGTAGAGGCGCGATGGGATTTCATACACCCCTGTGTTTTGCATTAGACTCTGAAGGGGCCCATTGTGTCTGAAGGGCTGCCGGCAACCTCAGAATTACCTCCTCTCTGCCTAGGAGGTAGGGGAGTCGAGTGCCCATAGAAATACACTAATTCATCCTCACCCGGGCATCATACAATACGTCACGTCTCCCATTTCCTGGGACGTCGCTTTACTCCAGACACGCCCTTTCACTTCCTTTCCACACAAAACAATGAAAACTAATTTCATAGTTTATCTTGGAAATTAAATAGTTTATATTTATCATTGAAAAGGATGTAGCTTATAAAGTACACGACGAAATTCAAATATATATCTTCATTATATATCTTTGTTCTTTTGAACTTTGTGATTTCAAGGTCTAAGAACTCTTCTTCAGAGCTCAAGAACCTCCTAGAGTAACTGCGAAAGAGTCTCTAAGATTCATTCGGACCACAAAAACGAGATATAAACTTAATTAAAAAATTAGTATCGCAAACAAGTAATACTTATTAATATTGTAAACAATGTGCCAATCAATAAAATCCTGGACAATAATTATTATTTATTCATAATAGTAAGTTAAACATACATACTTCTCAGTATTACTGTCATTTAAAGATTTCATGTGAGAAGTATAAATGTTTAACTTACTATTATGAATAAATAATAATTATTGTCCAGTATTTTGTCGATAAGCACATTTTTTTTTATATTGGGTTTACTATTCATTAATAGGTAATAAAATTTATACTTAATTTCCATAAGAGATTTTTAAAATATGTTTTTTTTTTTTAATTATTGAAATTAAAAACAAACATGTTTTGATAAATTGACTTTTTTATTGCATCAACAATAATAAAAAATTATTGATTTTTTATGTACGATTTTGAACCCTTAACCGATTCATATTTTCTCTTATTAAGCAAACCTCAACTTTGTACGCCATCGAAAACAAATAAAAATTACAAGCATGAGAGATAAACATGTATATTTGTGTTTATTTGTAAAGGCATGTCTATTAGCTGTCGGATTCAGCCGAAGCTCTAAAAAGTTTTGAATGGAGGTAATATACTTAACTTTTTAAGTTTTCTGCAAAATGTATGTTGTGGCAATAGGCAACCGTAGCTTAGCTAGAATCTAGGGATATAAGAGATTCACAGGATATTTTGGACATTTGTAAATCGAGTAAGAGCGGATAACAAAGCAGACCATGACTAGGGTATTTACAACTAGTGTTTTGTGGATGACATCTATTAGTGAACAGTAGTAAAAGATGAATTCTGATTAGTACCAAAGTTTTTTGCTGAGAACTAACGCTGTGAAACATACTTTGACGTCATGCAGTTACCAGTGTGCTCATGTTCATTATAATAATCGATTTTTTAAAAAAATACTACTTCCATTTGAATATTTTAATACGTAATAATAATGGATAAGTAATTTAATTTAAATAATTTCACTAATTTAGGTAATTATTACAACCATATAGTACTAATGGCGCAGTCTAAAGGGATATTACAGCGTTCAAAAAATTTAAATGACAGAATAATGGATGTAATGTATCTGGAAAGATACAAAATTTATTTTCGAAAGACGTGAAATAAGTAAGAACCTTTGCCAATGCAAAGAGAGAGACATTTTTTGAAGAAATTTAGATTCAAACCCTTTCAAGATTGGCCACATACATTTGAAGATGGAATCACTGATTGCGTAAGCGATCAGCAATTAGAGAAAAATATAGACAAAGTGCAAAGTATTGAATATTAATTGTCAACTACTCCGCTACCAGCTCAAATAAAATAATTATTGTAAAAATGTATGTTATTTAATATTTTTATGTTGAACGCTAGTTATAGAAGATATTTTCGAATATAATTATGGTGGCTTCGCAACCTCTTGGGCCTTGACCTCTAAATTTATTTGAATTGGAATCAATATGCTCCCTCTTCCTGAGTGTGACATTTAATTTATTTTATTTGTGTTTTAGTGCATTCAAGTAGCAACAAATGTCACGGAACAGAAGCACCAGGTTTCAAGAGACAAGCGAGGGCAGGTGTTAGGAAATGTTCGTGGTTTTAGGGGCTGCACTGTTTGGTTTACAGGTATAACTCTAAAGTAATGCCAAATCATTTATGTTTTTTACTTTAACTTCGGTAAAGTATAACAGTTATAGAAATGAAAAAATGAAATGTATTTTAGAGGGCAGAAGATTTTAATTTTAANATTAATTTTTTTTTTTTTTTTTAGCATAACAAATAAATATATAATTATGATGGCTTAGTATTTCCCCACTTCCCAGATTAGTATAGAGCCAGCTTCAGTAGTTTTTTTTTTTCTTTTAACCTCATTGCTCTCTTTAGCTTACATAATATGATGTATCATATATTCTAATTTATGTATGTAGGAAATATTTTTACTTTACTAAGCTTTATCCTTTATACTGCAGACATCCCTACTCATCCTAATACTCTTTTAGCCCTCTTTGCAGATGACAAAGCGATCCTCTCCTCCCACCCTGATTCCAAAATCGCTTCTAACAATTTACAAAACCACCTTGATGCTATTCAGCAGTGGTGCAGTAAATGGAGAATCAAAATAAATGAGTCCAAATGCGTACAAGTAAATTTTAAATTAAGAAAAGATTCTCCTAATAATGTTACATACAATAACATACCTATACCTCTCTCTGATTCAGTCCGTTACCTAGGGTTCCACCTTGACTCACGACTCAACTGGAATGAACATACTAAAATCAAACGACAAGAACTCAACAGACGCCACGGACTCTTATACAGCCTTATAAATAGGCGCTCACAGCTCACATTAGAAAATAAACTGACCATCTACAAGACCATTATACGACCAATCTGGACCTACGGTGCAGAACTGTGGGGTGCCGCTAAGCCTTCCAATATCCAACGAATACAATCCTTTCAGTCCAAAATTCTTAGAATAATTGCTAACGCTCCATATTATGTGTCCAACTCTACCCTTCATCACGACTTTAATATTCCTTTTGTCAAAGACCTTATCTCCACCCGCTTCAAACTCTTCCATAGTAAACTCCAATTTCATCCCAATCCATTTGCCCAATCCCTGTCGTCGGACTCCAATCCCCACAATCCTCCCCGGCGACTAAAACGGAGATGGCCTCGCGACCTCCTGGGCCTTAATGCCTAAACTTATTGGGAGTGGGGTCGATGGGCCCCTTCTCCCTGCACAGTGATGACCATTTATTTATTTATTGTTAATTTTATTTTCATTTCATTATATTTTTTCTTTCTTTTATTTTATTTATATTATTTTTATATATGTACATTAATTTTAAGTCATCAAATTACAAAATGTTATATAACAGAATGTAATAAATAAAGATATATTTAAAAAAAAAAAAACTTTACTAAGCTCCTGCGACGGACTTATTATTTAAACCTTATATAGTTACTCTTTTACTGCATCTTTACTAAGTTGTGTATCAATGTATCTGTGCTGAGTACACTCCTACAAAACTGGAGAGGAAATATTTAGCGGGAAGACAGAGGTGGATAAGTCCCAAGGGGGCGACATCGGGAAATATGACAGTAGCGTTTTAATTATGACAAAGTGTAAGTGGCTGTGTTGTCGGCTTACATCTGCCATCAGCCGTAATGAGTCTTCCTTGGAATGCCCTCTTTTCTCTGGACGATTCGCTCTTCTTGTAAGCAGTAAGAACTCGGTCACCTCGACGGACTTGGAATATTTTGTCCACGAAGCAAAGCAAACTCTAATGGAATCACTTTTTTTTTTCTATTATTAATTTAAGTATAAGCAAAATTTTAAAAATTGGGTAATGGCTGTGACAAGAACAAGGGGGATAGAACGGACAGTGCCGCAACTCTAAAATAAAAACAACATAACTAGGATACCAAAAAAAAAATAACTTAGTTCACTTGTAGAAGATCACGGGGCCATCTCGCCGTCGAAGTCGCCGTGTAGGATTATCGGGATGAGTTTGGGTGGATAGCTAGCTAATTGGCTATGGGATAAGAATATTGGAATAGGTAGGAATGAAATTTGGAAAAACAGGAGAGAATTACTTCTCCAACGAGGTTGTTATGGAGGTGATTGTGTAGGGTAAAGTAGGATACATAGAAGGGAGCATTAACAATAGTTCTGATGTATTTGGACTGGAAGGATTGGATGCGTTGGATGTTGGAAGGTTTAGCGGTGCCCCAGAGTTCTATACCGTATGTCCAAGTATGTTTAATAATAGTTTTGTATATTGTTAACTTGTTGTGTTCTGATCATTTCGATGTTCGTCCGAGTTGTCTATATAATAGTCCGCAGCGTCTGTTTAGGTCTTGTCTCTTTTCCTTTATGTGTTCTTTCCGAGTAAGTCTTGAGTCCACCTAGAAACCGAGGTATCTTATGGAGTTGGATTGGGGAATAGTAATATCTTTAAGGATGTATCAAGCGGAGACTTGGTGCAGAGAGTGAATGTGACATGAACATACTTACTTACTTATATCATTTTTTTCTCCGAATCTTACACCAAACGGCTTTGTGGTTTAAGTATTCTTGAAGGAAAGGATGAGACAGCTGTGGGATCAAGATCGGACGCGATGATGGTCATATAATCAGCAAAGGTAAGCAGAGAGTGTATCTACTGTCGTTGGAAAGTAAAAAGTTTTAATGGAATTACACATTTGGACTATTCTATATACTATTCTAATACCATATTAATCTATTGTATTATAATATTCTTTACATTGAACTTAAAGCACAATCCTGTTAACAACAGAAATGGTTTCAGACAAATTTCTCTTTAAAAACAAATTTCACTTTGTCGAACATTTTCAACAGTCTAAAAAACCATCAACTCGTCCACCTGTCGCCTAGATCCTCACGCACTTATCTGAGATAATTCCTATCTAATTTTCAGAATTATCTGCAACAGAAAAATAGTGTTTTTTTCTTATTATTTATTACAAAGTCACATTCGTTATAAAGCTATTTAAATTTGTTAATTAGACCTATAGGATTGGGGTCCACAAGATTTGATTCATATACTGACAGCAATGCTGAGAAAATCATTTAGTAAACGAAGCTCCCACATGACAGACTGTTTATTTCTTTCAAAATCGGAAAGTTCATAAAATACAAGTTAGTAGCAAAGGAATTTCCTCATCGGTATTTTTATTACGTTCATTTTTCAGTAAAATAAATATTTTAAGAGTTCCGCCGTGAAATTTTTTTTTTAAACTTTTAATTTATTTATTACATTCTGTTAAATTAAAACATTTTGTAATTTGATCCCACCACAATGAATTAGAAAAAAAAAAAAGACATTCAATATCAATCACATGAGGAGGAGAAGGTGACCAATGACACCACTCTCAAACGGCGTGAGATTAAATAATTTTGATTGAGGGTTTACCTGTACCCAAAATTGTTAAATTGAAAGCCACAATCAGTTTATTTTCTTGATAAAATTCAGCATGACGCATTTAAATGCAAAAGGAAAAACTGTGTTCGGTATTGAGTAATATCAGATCAATAGCCGATTTTGAGAGTCCGTGTAATAATTACGATTCTTGCCGGAGAAATTTACGATGATTAGTTTACCTTATGAGGTACATTTTTATTTCTATAAATTATATATTAATANAATTATGGTTACAAACATAAATATTTATTTTATTTTATTTTATTTGTATTTTGCCAGCAAAAAAAAATTTCGATAAAGAGTCTTAAAAATAGTTAAGATCGAATAATAGTGGTCCAAGATAAAATAATCTTGCATTTAGGAGTCAGTTTTTCAATGGTTTATTATTATTATTCTGTAGCCAAGGGGAACGGGTAATCTGTCTTGTTGAACTGTCAGCGTACTATTCAAAGAGTAATGAAAATAAATCTTTTCAAACTAAAGAATAGCGCTGAATAATTAATTTATTTTCATTGGCCAAATTTTTTTCTTTCAAAAACAAAATAACGCCTGCTATTGTTGAACAAATTCTCTTCGTACAGACATAATTTAAATTAGCCGAACAGACTTGGTTCAAAATTTTACTAGAAATATTGTTTCTGAGATTCTGACAAGAGGAAAATAGTTATTTTTATTCCAAGTTACCTTCTTAATTATTTTTTAGTATACACTGTCCTTAAAAGCGTTATAAAGAATCATAAATGTGGAATATGATTCCTTTATTTTTTAAATTGAAGACGCTAGAGCACGTAGAGACATATATATTATTTTCTTTTATTTTAAATTAATTTTTTTAATTTTCAATTTTTTTTGTTACGAACATTATTCTTAGCTTTTCCTTTTTCTTAGGAACAATCGATGAATATTAGTAAAATGATTCAAAACGTGTAACAACGTGAAAAACATGATTTATTTTCGGGAAATCAACCAAAAATAGTATATTCAGAGGAACTTAAAACTTAAATATCCCAAAGAAAACCTCATTTGAATATTTTTCATGATTACTCTGTTTATTTATGGCAGGCAAAATAAAGAGGCAAATAATGGAACAAAAAAAGTTTGGCATAACTGTTTCTCAACTTGATCTCAAGTATGCATTAATCAAAATTTAATTTCAAAACATACTGCCATAA
>KZ807036.1:163269-175121 GCA_000696205.2 Oncopeltus fasciatus
ATTTAATAGTTTACTGGATTCTTTAATGAATTTTTTTTTTCTTCTTGACGATATTGACGCCAATCACTTCGAAATGTTTCAATCTTTTACTACAAATCAAAATTAATAATAATAGCAGACCTGTGATTGTTTAATAGATAAGGATAGTTCATTATTTCCTTGCTACATGGAAAGTGAGCTGGTCACTGATATGCCGTACCTGTTCCTGTTACAGTGGGAAGGTAGCAGTGACAGGACGGTGATGCTGAGGAAGCTGGGACTCGCCGCTTCAGGGCACTACTCCTGCGAGGTGGCCACCGACACACCGATCTTCACCAAGGCCTCAGACACCCACGAGCTCGTCATCATTCGTGAGTAATGATTCACTACAAATTCAGTGCAGATATTGATCAGTCAATTTCCAAAGACTCTGCATCATAACAAAGATTCCATCTTGAAGCCTGATGTTCTATTTGAATTATATTTAGATTGGACATTATACCTCCGTGACTCACCCATATACTTCAAATATATACAAACCACAACATGACATGATGAAATATATAGATCTAAATCTAGAGCGAAGGATGAGAAATCTATTTTTGGTATGTTGAAGACCCTTGATAACATCCACGTTTGAGTAGATTACAGTAAAGATATTTATTCATGCTGGAGCCATGGCGTGACTTATTCAAGTTTCATCTATTGTTGAATAGTAGTAGTTGTAAAATATTAATTCCTAATTTATATAAAAAACACATATTAAGAAGAATATGTATAATTGTATATTTAAGGGTTATATAAGGAGTTGGCCGCACTCTTTTAAAATGTATAAACAACATTCCTTATTTCAAATTATTTATATAAACCATTTAATAAATTCAGCTCTAAGAGAGATCTGATGGAAAACTGTTACATCTTTGATCAGCTTTTATATCAGCAATTACGGGTATTATCTAACGTTATCCTACCTAGTAAATCAATAATAAGCTTTTATATGAGCTATTCCGACCTAAGTATTCTACTGTCCAGCAAGTGTTTCGCGTCGTAGATTACATTTCCTCTTCCCTTAAGCGCATAAGAGTGCTGCCCAGGAGCTTTTTTGGATGTTTCCCAAGCATTTGATAGAGTCTGGCACAGTGGTCTTATGTTTAAACTGAAATCCATACTTCCTAATAATACTTACCTTATCCTTAAGTCTTACTTATCCAACTGTTTCTTTAGGGTTCGGCAAAGATTAGATTACTCAGATTTCTACCAAGTGGAAGCGGGAGTTCCTCAAGGTAGTGTGCTTGGACCTATCCTATTCATCCTGAACACTGCTGACATCCCTACCCATCCAAGTACGCTCTTGGCTCTATTGGCTGACGACAAAGCTATCCTATCCTCCCATCCCGATCCTAAAACTGCTTCTAAAAGCCTACAAGATCACCTCGAAGAAATCAAACGAATGGAGAATAAAAATCTATGAAGCAAAATGCGTTCAAGTTTATTTCCAACTGCGGAAAAAAAGCCCGGCGACCTCCTGGGAACATAGTCAGCAAATAATTTGAGAGTGGTGTCACTGGTCACCTTCTCTCTTCATGTGACTTTCATTAATGTCTTTTTTTATTTATTATTCATTGTAATCAAATTACAAAATTTTTTTTATTTACTTATAACAGAATGTAATATGTAAATAAAGGTAATTAAAAATACATAAATGAGCTATTATATAAACAATCAATCAACAAAGTTGTTGCTTCAACAATCAGCTGTTACAGTTTTTATTTTATAAGATATCTTATACTTATGCTCACAGTCACATGGTCTCTAAATGAAGTAAATTGTTAAATAATGAAAACTATTAAACCGGATAACATGACTTTATGCATAACTTATTGACTCACTCTATCGTCTATTCAAGTGCCAATCAACTTCAAATGCTTTGGGCACTTGAGAATCTTAGATTGATCACTCCCATGTTCGGGGCAAACAATTTTAAACGCCGGTTTGCCCATCTCAACCCCTTAGATGTGGAAGTTGAAAATTATTTATTTAAGGACATCTTTGGAGACCCTAGAAAGCCCTTACAAATTAATCTATAAGATAAATATATCTTATTAAAAAAAAAAACTATGAATGACCAGTGACTCAGAACATGAAAAAGTGCCTTAGAACCATTATCTTTTCCCTTCACTATTATTTACTTAATACAAGATGAAGTAAGTTATTTACGTTTAGTTATTTATGTCCATCTATTACGAAACATGGAAATTCTGCAAAAATCCCCGCTGCTCCTGCGTGGTGGGCTATTTGTTTTTCTGAACTAGTGTTATCTAATACAAATCATCATACAAATTGTAATAACTTATATAATTATAATAATTACTCTAATCTCTTTATTTCTATATTGCACAAATAACATACCTGCATTAAGTTGGCAGATTTCGAAAGTTTCACAAATGATGGAAGTAAATGACTTTTCTGATTTTAAAAGCCAAAAATGATTATGAAGAGAATGTAAGGCTGGCTCTTGACTGTTGAGAGGAAGAAGAAGGAATACATTCTCTGAATTTATTCATAAATAACTCCTGTAAATGTCATATAAAGAATGAATATAAGAAAGTTAATCTCTTATTTCTTATTAATATTTAATTCAATTTTTTTAGACTAATTATCTTTTTTTTAAATTTTATATATGTTTTTTTATATATATGTTTTAAAATAGATAGGCCCACCCGATTGTGGAATTTATTATAATACAACATGTCTACCTTAATATGCGTTACATTTGAATTTAGTAGGAAGATTTTCAAGTATTCCACACATCAAAAAATCCCCAGCAAACTTTCTAAAGCTGAGCTGGAAGTATTGCCAGTAGCAGCTGAACGAGGGTTGAAAGGACACGAACCACATGTAAGGCGCTGGAGGGGAGTTAGGCGAAGGCAAATGGCCGACATAACTCTCCTGGCCATCTCTTGTGTGAGGAGACCTGCTCCTTGCATCACTCCCCCATTTTTCCCCGCTAAAATATGACCTCTGACGAGCCCTGCTCAGTGTTGGTCAGAAAGTACTAGGTTTTTACTAATTCCAATGACAACTACTAGCCGAGTGGCTGCATTGAGTAACCAGCTATTAGAGGTCAGTGATTGGTAGTACGTAACTTTCTAGTTATTCAAATAACTCAAGATTAGTTGTTAGGTGATGTTAGTGTGTATAGCGAATAAACACTTACTGTGCAGAGAAAAAGTTTATTTTATACCTTTATATTTACTAAATAATTCAAAATTAATATTCAATTTCTTTAAAATAATTAAGATTTATTTTTTAATTCCATTCACACAACCCTCATCCTATCGTCCTATAAGTCTCCTTCCTACACAAAAAATACTGTTAAAACGAATGATGCCTTCCATGGAACCCTTCAATATCCTCCCGAATCATCAGTTCGGCTTCAGAAGTAAGCATTCTACTGTCAAGCAAGTGTTTTGCGTCGTAGATTACATTTCCTCATCCCTTGAGCGCAAAGAGTACTACCCAGGAGCTTTTTTGATGTTTCCCAAGCATTTGATAGAGTCTGGCACATTGGAATTCTGTTTAAACTGAAATCCATACTTCCTAATAATACTTACCTTATCCTTAAATCTTACTTACCCAACCGTTTCTTTAGGGTCCGGCAAGGATTAGATTACTTACTTTTTACTAAGTGGAAGCGGGAGTTCCTCAAGGTAGTGTGCTGGGACTTACCCTATTTATCCTTTACACTGCTGACATCCCTACCCATATAAGTACCCTCTAAGCTTAAGGACGACAAAGCTATCCTATCCTTCATCCCGATCCTGCTTCTAAAAATTACAAGATCACCTCGAAAAAATCAAACAATGGTGTGGCAAATGGAGAATAAAAATCAATGAAGAAAATGCGTACAAGTTTATTTCTAACTGCGGAAGGAAGACTTCCCTGAAATTGTGAAATTTAACAATATTCCTTTGTCACATTCAAATTCCGTTCGTTACCTTGGGTTCCTCCTTGACTCACGACTTACATGGGGAGAACATACTAAAATTAAAAGACAAGAACTAAATCGGCGATATGGACTTCTATACCGACTTATGAATATGAAATCAAATCTTACGATAGAAAACAAACTGACGCACTACAAAACCTTATTACGACCTATCTGAACTTACGGAGTAAAAATCTGGGGTGCCGCCAAGCCTTCCAACGTCCAAAGAATCCAGTTCTTTCAATCCATAACCAATTCCCTTCACCACGATCTTAATATTCCTTTTGTTCAAGACCTCATTTCTTCTTACTTCATCCTTTTCCACAGTAAACTGCTATACCATCCTAATCAACTTGTAATGACCTTGTCTTCCCCCTCCCCCCCCCGTACTCAAACGAAGATTGCCCCGCGACCTTCCCCCAGGATGTCCCCAACTCTGTCCCCCAGCCTGTAAATAATTTGAGAGTGGTGTCACTGGTCACCTTCTCTCCTCATGTGATTTTCTTTAATGTCTTTTTGTTTATTATTCATTGTAATCAAATTACAAAATGTTTTTTTTTTTAACAGAATGTAATAAATAAATAAAAGATAAAAAAAAAAAAAATATTTCGTTCAAATAATTAAATCACATCAAATAGGTATGTGCAGTTCTAAAATTGAATTTTCTACTAGAAACAGACTACTATATATACTCCTTCTCAAGGGAAATTTCAGAGATACTCTTCCTGAAGGAAAACTGGAAAACTTGGAAAACCCCCAATATAAAAAATTCCGTCAAGCAAGACCTGCGTAAATAAACGAATTTCACAGTATTTTAGTGATTTTATTTTTCATCATGATAACCGCCTTCTGAAATCTATGACTATGAGGCTATGAATTCTGTTATGATCTCATCCTAGAGAAGAAATTATTTAGAAAACAATTATTTAAGAAGATCTTGAAAGGATACTCTAGATATTATATATATATACCTACTTATGTATTTCCGTTTTATCATTAGGAGCAATTTGTCTTGTTTTTCTGATCTATATTTTCTTCTAACGAAAACAAAAGATTCAGTTTTATTGTATATTGTGAGAGAGTGGTCTTCATAGACTAAACCCTTCCAACTTCATTCATTTTCTCTGTATTTTAAATATTTATTACAACCAAAAGTGAGCGTCATCGTTCGGCTCGTTTGATTTTTGCGTTTATTTCTCTCTGTCCATGTTCTGCCTTATGAAAGCTATGCTTCAAAACTAAATAAGTTAAATATGTTGTTTCGGTGCAAAATATGAGCTCATTCAAAATTTAAAGGTTTTTTTTTTTTTCAGATTCGGATCTAATCGAACAAGATTTCAACAAAATTAAATTTCATTTGTCAATCCCACACTTTCTTCATATTTCATTTTGTTCTTTGGTCACTATCAAAGCATTTTTCATGGTGTTCCTACAGTATTTGACAGATACATACTCAATTCACACCCACATATGTAGATTATATTTTATAGAAAAATAATAATATGTATTATATATAGGTGGATATTAATAATTAAAGGACAAGTTTTATTACTATATTATTTATTATTATCTTATTTCTTATTAATATTNCTTTTTAATAATAGAAGTAGGCAGACCGAGACCTGAAAAAAATAATTTAATAAACAATTTTCTAATGCATATGCAATGGAATACCCAAGAAAGGTTTACTTCCGGCAACCTTTTGGGTTAAATATATATAAAATATGATTCATTTGCCCGAATATACATTGTTAGAGAAAAGCATCGAATGAAGCATTCTACTTCATGAGTTTGAAGTTTGCTATCTTTGAGGAAGAAGGCCTGTACACCATCCAGTGAAGGTCGATAGCGCGGGAGGGGAGTCCGGAATCATGTAGAAGGAAGCAGAAGAGTAAACATTTGAAGAGGGATGGGTGAGAGGTAGGGTCCGGAGTAAGAAGGTGATAGTTTTTGTGATAGTAAAAGCTGATAGTAAGGGACTAGGAGAATAAACAGTGCCCTCTCAATAAACAGAACTAATGGCATTCTAGGGTTGTTCCAACGAGAAAATATCGAATTATAGAGATAAACAATTAACTTTATAAATATTTTTTGTGGTATTTAATCTTACGTAAATTTTAACAAATTTTAGTGCAAGGGAACAAAATAAAAAATCTTTCTGTCCCAGCCAGGACTCGAACCTGGATCCCCGGGGAATCCGGGCCGGTGCATTTTCCATTTATGCTACCGAGACAAGTCTGATAAGTTATTAAATTCCAAGCTCTAGTATTGAGAGTCCCGGATAGCAGGAAATCCAGGTTCGAGTCCTGCCTGGGACAGTTAGATTTTTTATTCTGTTCCCTTGCACTAAAAATTGCTATAAACAATTAACATTTAAAATTTGTATTCTTTTGACTCAGAAATATGGAAATTTCAAAATGTTTTATAGAACTAGCAAATTCACTGTTTACCAAGATGTTTTGTTAGTCATTCATCAGCTATTGCTATCAAATTACAGGATATATATTTGTAGATTGCTAAGGCTTAGAATAGAGTAGGTTAAGAGGAGGGTAGTACATAAAGGGGTTATAAGCCGGATATATAATAAGAGTTTATATACCCAGTCCGAAAATTTATTGTGAGTTTGAAAGATATATATAAGGTAAAATCTTAGTATAAAATTATTGTATCTTTATTTTAAATTTTAACAAAATTTACTCTGTAGAGAGGATGTTTACGTGAAACTTTAGCAGTTTTTACGCTTTATATTGCGATAAAAAATTAATAACGAACAAATATTTTTAACTATAAATTATCAACTAATTTTATTCAGTTGAAATCAAGTAATGAAACACTTTTTAGTTAAATTAAAACTTGCGAACTTCTCCTCTTTAGTTAAAAATTTTATAGTGAGTAAAAGAAGAAAACAACTTGTTTTTTTAAATCTTATATTACAGAATTTGATAATTGATATTTGCATATTAATTAATATTAAAAATAAAATAGCCATTATGATATATGAATTTTTAGTGGCTTATTAATCCAGCATTTTAATTTAATAAAGCCAGATAAATTAATAATTAATTACTAATAATCTTAATGATATTAACCGTTTTCTGAAATTAAAAATACAAATTTTAAACTTCCACATTGGCATTGAATATTTCAGTGTGAGGAATTTGAATGTGCAAGGCGGTGGAGACTAAACACTAGCAGGGCGGGGTGAGCTCATTACGCATGTAAAGGGATGTCAGTTCTGCCAACTGTACACTGACGTGCACTCCTACCTCTGTGCCCTTCTCCGAACTACTCGTTATCGAACGTATAACCTTCCACTTGTGCTTTGTGTTGAGATATTTGCACGCTTGTTAAGAGCGAGTTCAAAGGGAGCTTCTGAGTTACACAAAGATGTACTGCATTATTTTAGCCGATGTTTCTGATAGGGAGGAATGAAGTTGTAATCTTACATTGAAAATGATCATATGAAAAACTATTAGACAATTTTAGTAATTCTTATTATAAAAAAAAAAACTTCCTTGCCAATTTTAGCTAGGCATCTCATCTGCTAGCTCGAAATTATTAGATGTTGTTAACTATTTTATTAGGGCCATCGATTTGGCATCTGTATTCATTCAATTAATGACCGAAATTGACTTTGGCCATGAGTATTAATGAATTATATTTTCGGTAAATAATCTAAAGGGTTATTATTATTTCTACCACCAATGAATATAGAACTCTCATACCTTATATTCTCCGTCTTCATTGGTTTCTGTTTTCTGGTTTCAGAAACCAATGAAGACGGAGAATATAAGGTAAGAGAATTATATTTTCCTTTGCCTTTAATAGACTACTGAAGTGTTACACCATTTAACTGCCTTTAGTATATTAACAAACATTTTAAATGTATAATATACTGCGTCTAATAGATGACAGTTACCCTTGGTGGGTATTCGCCTCCTCTATCAGGATCCGCCATTGGACTCGGTTTTGAAGTGCTACTATCCAATTTCGGAAACCAAGCAAGTCAACCACCATTAATCGAACGAAGTTTGGCCAGTCCAACTCTTCTAGGACGATGAATTTCTTCGTCCAGGATTCTGCTTGCCACTTCCTTGAGGCTCATCCGGGCATCTTTCTCCTCCTCCAGCCTCCCTCATCTCTTACTTGCCCATAAATCCTGCAAAAGATATGGAGATTCTTTATGCCCTCACTGGTTAGGATCCATGTTTGGAAAACATATGTTAGAGCAGATCGTATTAGTCTTTTGTTAAGAGGGGGTCTTTGTCTTCCTACTTCAACAAACAAAAATATTATCTCTTAGCAGAGGTGATTTAAATAGTTTCATTATTTGTGGCTGTGACCTGAGATCTGTCTCTAATCTTTCAAAGGTACACGGTCCTATAACTACTTGTCTTTCCTGTGGGTCTGCCTCTTCCAGTACACATGTATTTTGTTTTCAGTTCGTTTCTGCCCATAGGTGCAGCAGCTCTCTGTAGCTTCAAGAATGCGCTGCAAGCACTTAGCACTCCTTAGCAATCCCTTAGCAATCCGTCCTCTTTAGCAATCCCTCTTCCTTAGCAATCCCTTAGGTTCATTCACATAACCGAGCAACTGGACTGATCTGTTGAATATAATGCCGTTATTCTGGATGCCCGCTTCTCCAACTACCTTTTCCGACACCAAGTTGAACAAGAGGCATGCCAAGTCTTCTCCTTGCCTTAGTCCTCTGTTTGAGCAGAAATCTGAAGAGTTATAAGTAATAGTAGAGTAAGAGTAATAGTAGTAACTACACGGAAACTTTGCACCCAACATCCCTCGTTAGGCGTATAAACTTTTATCAGGTGTGTAAGGAATATTGGAGGGCATATTCATTTCGTTCAGTGCCTCGCACAGCTTTGAAAGCTTGTTGCTGACATTAGCATTCCTGAAATCCACAAATGAATGATAAGTAGACATTTTATACTCATGGTTTCTTTCCTAAGCACATGGTTTGATTCACGGTGGATTAACCTCTCCTGAAAGTATGTTACCGACCAATCTCATGTGGATTCAGTCTTTGGTAGAGATGTATAAAATTCTGCTATTCAAATATTAAAATAGAAATTATATTTTAAGTTTAAAAAATTGATTTTTTTTTTAAATTCTTTCTTCGGGTAAGGGGTGAAAAATGAGATTCCCTTAGCATTCCTCCTTAGCATAACATTCCTTAGCATTCCCTCCTCCTTAGCATTCCCTTAGCAATATCCATTCATTTTTATTAATTAAATAAATAACTATATAGAAAGCGGATAAACTTTTTAATGTATTAGAAAAAGCACGACTTTTTTCAAAGCACTAAGAACCAAATAACTGTGAATAGCACCTTATCAGCGCAGACACAATGTGATTGTTACTGTTGAAGTGACTACCACCGAAGTATTCTGCAAATCGATGTAAGAGTTTTCTTCAATTTGACAGGGGAAAGAGGGGATGTGATTTAAATGGAGACTTTGTTATTTTAAGAAGGGCATGGCGAAAATTCGTAAAATAAAAAGGTGTCTAATTTGTTTTTTCCAGATCTTTTTCCTTCGGTCTTTTTTCAACATTTTTACAAAAAAGTATCTAAGAGTGTGAAAATGTAACTAAAGGGGTTGATAAGGCCCATCTCTTTTTAAAATAGTAAACTAAATTCAGTGTTTTGTCTGCTTGAAACAAACTTTGGTAGCTTACAATTACTTTGGTATCTCCAACTGCCTAAAATCGGATGACGGGTACTTAAAACGGGTAGTCATAACAGGTTATAACGGGCACTTGTAACAGGTTATAACGGGTACTTATAACGGTTGATTATAACGGGAGTAAAAGAAAGGCTAAATGATCTTATTATTAGAGTTATGAAATAAGACATGAAGCAAATAGATTTAACAAGTAATCCTATAGTTTATGTTCTAAAACATTTACATCGAATTTGAGCGCTTCCTCCTCATCCCACAATCATCATTTTGAGAGTCAGGCTTAGGAACAAATTCTCTCTTATTTAGCTTTTTATGCTTTTCTTTAGTGTTACATGGGAAATCTGCTCCTGAATGGATTGTATATATGTCTATGTATATATATATATATATATATATATATATATATATATATACCACCTCTATGATGAAGACCTTGAATCACAAACTGAACTAACAGAACGCCTTTCAACTAACCAAAGAGTCAGAGGTGTGCACAAGCCCTACTGACGTTACCAGAGCACATGGACGAAAAGGGCATTTAGACTTGAATCACTCCTCCGCCTGTATAAATGACATGAATTTTAATATGGATCGGGCATGAATTATTCGTTCGAAATGTGGATGGTCGTAATTTTGAATCGAAGTCTAAGTGTATCAACGATTTAAGTCTTTAATTTCCCTGCCTGATGCCGATCTAAAATTCTCGCAAATCTACTAGATATGAAGGTTACAACTTCACGCGCATGGACGTTTAAATATACGGAAGGATAATTCAGCTTTCAAGTAAGTCATCGCTCATATGAGGCTTTGCACTATACCTCTGATTTCATGATCGGAACTGATGTTGGCATATCATTCCAAAATCCACACAACTGTGACAGTGAGTCAGAATGATACATATGGTACATACATTTTTTACATTTATATTTTTCCCAATGAATTCATTTATCTGATTTATATTATGTAGTCCAGCCAGGACAAGGTTTAAGCTGGATCCGCTAGCAAGTGTGGTTGTGACATTAGGGGACTTTGAGGTTGCACCCACCAGAGATCGCCGCAGTTTAATGTGTCGCAAACCTTTTGTACGGCGACGAGAGGGGAAAGATTTCCCTGCTCAGTTTTCCCACTGGGAACCTTGGCGACTCCACTCCTTGCGTTTCCCAATAACTTTGCGTCACACCCTCCATACGAATGTCAGATACACATGGCCAAGAATGAAGCATACTCTTTGGAGGCCGAAAGTGACGCAACAGAAGTTACCCTTAAAGTGCGCCGTTTTTCCAAGCCTATATTAAACCGTTAATTCGCCCTCCATTCTATATTCTAATACATATTATACCATTCTAACACATACTTATGAAAGATCTAATTTCAACAACCCTCTATGATTTTCTGAAGGGCATTATCACCTTAAATCTATTCTATTCCGGAACCACCTAAATAAGAAACAATGCAAGCAGTTGGCTATTGAGGTAATACTTTGTAGAATGTTTGAAATTTGTTTTCAACAATTTTTTTTAAAATTTACTGTTGCTAAAAAATAATCTCTTAAGATTTGTGGGTGTGTCTAGTACTATATACTAGACACACCCACAAAATCTATAACCACTCACACTTTTCTCTAACATAGTATTTAACGTAAAAATAAAACCTGAATCAACGACAAGAAATTAAACCCATACGTTTAGAGGTTCAACTGAAAAGTCAAGTGCGATTTCAAATAGGATTTTGTTGAAGTGAGATAAAAAAAAAGTACAAATAATTTACTTTATTTTAGAAACAAGAATTATATTATAGTATTTATCAAAAGCAAGTTTATTAATTTAATTTAAGTTATTTAATTAATTATCAAAATAATGAGACCAAGGTAAACGGGACATTTTTTAAATATTCGATATTATAACTCCATAAAATAATATAACCAATTGGTCATAGTCAACACTGAATGGTGAGTCTTATTTTTCAATGATTAATTTCACAGACTGATAATTAAATTACTTATTGAAGTTTTCCATTAAATGACTTGAGAAGAATGCTCCAGTTTGCAGTTCTTACGTTTTATTCTTCGACCTTCCGATATGCTTTCAAAATTGCATAAATTGTGCACTATTAATTCTCGATAAGTCCCCTCATTCACCTCCGTGTGGTTAGTAACTGACCTTGAGCATTTTTTTTAGTAAATGAGTAGA
>KZ807036.1:181490-195160 GCA_000696205.2 Oncopeltus fasciatus
TGAGACCAACCATTCTAAATTATCCTCATTTAAATTTTGTCAGATAACTGTGATTTACAGTCTGTAAGGTTTCAATTCAAGTCAGATTCAAATATTGATGGTTCCTTAAATGTCCCAATGAACCTGCACTATACCTTTTTCCATTAGTATCAATTATATATTTTATAAAACCAAATTTTTTCTACAATAAGCCCATGGACCCATTATTGGAATTTGTTTTGAACAAGCACACGTTTTTGTGCAACAAAATTTTCAGGAGATTTGGAACCTTTTCCATAAATGTTTTGCCAATCTTTTTGCGGATGAGTACAATAATTATTTATTGAAAGTGGAAAATGTCATCCCTACCGAATCGGTAATTTGGTTCTTAAATTCCTACACATTAGTAATTGAAAAGGAAAACTATTCATACCTGCCACTGAGGAACTTCTGAAATTCAAAAGAAGCAAATTAAAATCCTGACCACTGACAATCCAATTAAATATGGCATTTTTTTTAATAAGGATTTCACTATTACAACGTACTTTTATGCCACTCCATTAGTCTGAGGGTAATGAAAGTTCATTGTCTTAATTTCTTTGGCCCTTTGCTGAGCAACTAAATTTATGTCGAAATTTTGCAGAGCCAAAAGGGTAATTGTGTACAATTATGATCCTAGAAATAGAAAATCTTGCAAAAATTGGTTTAATTGACATTATGATGGTTGAACTAAATTTTTATTTTATTGAAACTACTTTCATCAACCTGGAGTAATTATCGACGAGGATTATAAAAATAATTTCATTCAAATTCAGCTATGTCCAGCTATGGTTATTTGGAATATCATGACGGAGCAAATCTACCTTCATCTTACTTCTTTGGAATGTTTGGCAAACTATATGTTAGTAGTAACACTAAAACTGTGATGTCCTTACTCCTGGCCAATAAAACAATTTTGTGTACTCTATATTTTGTTTAAACCTATATGGGTTTAAGATCCATGATAAACCGCCTCAATGCAAATGGCACAATCAGTCTATTTTGTATATATAATAGATCATTTTCTTCACATATACTATTTTGAAGTTTGTAAAAGTGAACCACCTCAACCATTATGATAGAAATCAACAAGCGCAAATATATTCTTTTCAATTTTGTACATAATTACATCACAATCTATCAATGACCTACTAACAAAGAGGATAGGTCTCGAAAGAGCTAAACAATATCCCATTGCCAAGAAGTTTCTTCAATTCAAGAAACTTATCACTATGAAAAGAGGTCCAAAACCGTTTTGACCCCTTTTGTAAAAATATGCGAAAATGAGACAAAAAGCAGGATAAATTTGGCAAGTGGTTGCGCAGAGATTCACCATTTTCTGGATATTATTGACATTTTTTTGTAGATCCTCAACCGTGCGAGGTGCTTTTAATTCATTAATAACACGGATCCGTTCTCGTTCGAGCTTATGCTGCCCATGATAATTAAGCAATTTAACCTCTGTAGCGAAATATTGAACCTTTTCTGGATTAAAAAGAACTATATATATATGTGTGTATTTTTTTTTTGCCACTCATTTACAATGACCTTAAATTCCTCTTATGAATCTACAGAATATAATCAAAACAAACAGTTACTCCTTGTGAATGGCCAAAATACTTTTGGATAAATTTCAGAAATTATTCACGCAAAACTGATAATACAATTGGCGACCTAAGATATGTATAAATGCCAAAAGGAGTATTGAATGAGCATGTCACTAGAATCTCCATCTAAAAGCAACTGATGGAAACCATGCTTCAAATAAAAAAATAGAAAATTTTTTTGTTGGCTAGCTTTATTGAAATAACCTCAATTGTTGGGATTTAAAATAATTTTTCTAGAGATATTTATTTAAATGCTGAGAGTCTATACAGATTCGCAATGATGAGTTTTGTTTTTCCACAATAACAATATTATTGAACCATTCATCTGGGTTGTCAACGTTTGTAATTACCTTACTTTTTTCTAAGCTAAGTAGACTTTTTCCTAATCTATCTTTAATTTAAATGGAACTCTGCGAGCAGGACTTGATTTTAGAATAGTACCCTCTTTTTATTTTAATGAAAACAAGTCTGGAAAACAGCCTAAACTTTCAAACAACATCATTATTTTACTCCATAAATATTGAACATTTTGTACTTTTGACGTTTTCTACTTTTTGAAATAAATTTAGATACAAGAATGTTTGTAGTCCCAGGATAAGAACTACACTACACTCCAAATTCAGAAATTCAGTTGTACAATATACATTTATATTAAAAAGTTGTAGCTTGATTGTACCAATAGGTTTTATTTTGAACTACCCAAATGTTTCCAACGCAGAAGAAGTTTACGACACAATGCTTAATACTAATTGAATTTTCTAACAAATGCAAAACATTGTTTTCGGAACCTGTATACAATTTAAACAAAATTAATTTTCCGTTAATCTCCAAATTTTCCAACTATTTATATATTTTGTTCTTAGTTATTTGATTCATTTTAATTTAACAGAATCAGCCACATTAAAGATTCCAATAAACAAAATATAAATATTTTTTTAATTTTACAGTGAAAAGGAAAACCTAAATAAAATGAGATTAAATAAATTCCTGAGACGACAGTTGACCGGTTGATGAAAACTAAATTTGGAAGAAGCAGGAAGGTTAAGGGTTGGGAGGTTGGGGGCGGGGGAGGAAATGGACTCTGTATTAAATCTGGTTGAGGGTTTTCTCTGCCAGGGTGGAACTGGTTTCTCGACTGCTCAGGAGTATCACGGAGAGCTTTCTTCAGGATCACAGCTTGAGACCAACCCGACTGTGGCACGCAACTCTCTCACATTCGAACATGCACACAATGTATAACTGGATATGTTCACAGAGGACTTCACACAAGATTAGTAGAGAACTTGTACGGGTTCGATCGAGGTTGATACTACGAAAAAAAGTACAATTTTAAAATAAATTTATTTTTATACGGACGCTTATATTCCAAGCCATTACCAGAACTGCTGAAATACAATTTCATGAGAAAAAAAAAACTTTAATTACATTATTAAATACAATTTGACGTAAAGTAAATTTATATGAAATGCTTTGGAAAACAATAACAAAATAAAAGTAGAAAGTACACACCCCACCTACCTATCATGAAGGCGAGAGAGGGAGTGTTGTCACTTACAACAAATGTTCATGATTGTGAGGTGAAGTTTGGAAATAGGACATGTGAAGAGTAGGGAATGTGAGGTGGTAGGTACGAAGGAAATTGATAGTTGAAATATATTATCTAAAACGTGGATAGACAGATTAAACTGAGGTCCACCAATGCGCCCTGTAAGTTCGGAGCGATTTCCCTGGGAAAGATCGAACCAACTTCGGAGCACGGTGCTCATAGGATTCGAGTGGCTAGCAAGTGACTAGCAATCAGTCGTCAATATTTGACTGTCACCTCCCTAGCATACCCCTATAAGTTGTTAACTTGAATAAACTCAGCAAGAACTGAAAACCAGCGCTAATCTACAAGAGGATCCAACCAATCAGTGACCAGCTACCTGACTACTCACAGGTAGTGTGACCAGCCGCCAGAACACAGTATTAACCAATGGGAAGGCAGGCTTCGCCCAAGGACCGGACTGCGCCGGGATTATACACCACCTGGTGTATAAAACATGGTATTTATATACTACCTGGATTTAAAGAACAGCTCTCATACTCTATTCAGCCCTGAAGAAGCCATCACATGATGTGCGAAAGCTCGGCAACTATTAACAACATGACACGGTCCAACCCGGAAGAAGAAACGGTAAATACATTGAATAAACATTACTTGTTTTTGTGTGTTTACTACACACTTTAAAGTTGGTTGGCGTTAGTGACTGACTACATTGGTCAGCTTGCCAAAACTAAACTAAATATGGCTTTTCCAGGCTCTCTGTCTAATCTTTCTTTTTTGCTTTTTTTTTTTCTTCTCCTTCTCCAGCTACCTTAGGGTAATTCCCGTATCAATCTTGTACACGTATATATCCAGTATAAAGAAATATATATATTTGAAGAAATATATTAAAATACATTTTTATCGCCAGAGCTTTCTTTGAAGGTCTGCGAAACAAATTCCTTTGGAAGGGAAACCTATATACTGGTTTCACAATGTCAAGAGAATTTCCAGAGCTACTATTGCTGTTCTCTGTAATTGACATTAAATTTTCATGAGATCCCTACAAGAGGCAAAACATCTTGTACTTTATTTACAAACTAGAACTGCTCATTTGTTTATTCTTACTGCTTATGAAACAGAAGAAGTTCTTGAATAAGAGATATGACATGCTTTTAATAAATACAACTTTTCCACCAACTATAGTGACAAATTAATGCTTTTAAGGGTGTTATTTCGAAATAACATATAGATATTCATCAGTGGTAATCAGTCAAAGCACAAATATCCCAAGATAAACAGTCCTCCATGAGCTTAATCTATATAGCATTTTGCCAATGTATATGTACATGTACGGGCAATAAAGACATATGTATATATGTGAGTGTGTGTGTTTACAGGAGTCAGGGAGTTAGCGGTTATCGTTTGTGATGCTAAAAGTCCCTATTTATCCCCCCCCCCCCCACTATAAGAAGTTAAGTTAGTCACCAGGGGACCTATAGTCTCGAAATTCGTGTATCAGTTGGGAGTTTTTGAATATGAAACCTCAAGGACCAGGTTGAAACAATAAACTCAAGTCAAAAAATTGCCTTTTATTTATCTCCCTAATCATTCTTCCATATTTAATTATAAGCAGAAAAAGCCAGACAATTATAAATGTATTTAACAAAACAAGACCTTTTGCAAATGACAATTATGAACATAACGAAAAATGAATAAAATTAAACTCTAAAATGTATCCAGAATATGGATATTAGAAAGAACAAGTAACAAAACAACCAATATGGAAGCGGAGATTAAATCTAATTGCGCAACTACTACTAGTACAATCAGGTCACAATTTTATTGTTTACATTTGTATAATACATTTATGTCTTCAGGAATATCATTCCACTTGTCTTTAAACTTTAACTAAACTTTAGGATTACTTGTTTTGGCACTGAACCATTGATTGCTGTCAAAAGTGCGATGAAGTGATTAGCAATCCAACGTTCAGCTTCTTCATTTTGGAGCGAAAAAATAACTGGTAGTTAAAGATTACATATCCAAGTATTTAATATTACAGCCAATGTCAATGGCAAAACATTTAGACATTGAAATCTATATCTATTAGACCTTCAGTGCCTTTGATTGAAAGTACAGAATGTCAGTAATCAGAATTTATTTGACAGCAAGGAAATAAAACTGTTCACTGAGGAAATTGTCACGAACTGTAACAGGCAAATGTATAGCAGACTATTCCTTCTAATTAAATAATTTTGGTAGTCTCATTTTTTGTTCAATTCTACAATAATATTATCAGACCAAGTTAAAAATAATGGTTATTTAAAATTGTATACCTATCAGCTTGTTTGTTCTTCTTCATTTATAATTTAAAAAAAAAAAAAAAAAGTTTGCATTTAAGCTTAAATTCTAAATTAGTTGAGTGAGATTAGTTGAGTGAAGTTCTTTTTTAAGAATTTATTTATTTATTTGTAAAATATCAGTTAAATATTAAATATGTCATCCCCAATTTTTAAAATAAAAAAAATTAAATTATTTTTGCAAACCATTGAAATCGATTAGAGCATATTTTTCTAAACAGTTTTAAGTGTTAAAAATGATTATTCAATTTCATATAAAAAAAACATAACGCCCTCCCTCTCTCGAATTTAAATTTAGTTTCTAAGTTTCATGAAATAGTCTGGGATGTTTGGAAGGGTCCCCTTTTTTTAACGGAAAATAAATTTGAGAATTTATCTACTGTATTCCAAACCATGTCTAAATTCGTTGGAATGCATAAGATTCTGCAAGGGAGATGAGGTCTTAGAAGAAGATCAAATTGGAAATGGTTATTATCTCCATTATTATTAGTGATATGACGAAGTTTTACAGAGCATAATAAGTGAAAAATGTAAATTTTCTAATAAGTATGAAATGTAATTTTTCTAATAACTTTGAAATGTTTATATCCTTTAAAATGTTTACAAAAATTGCTTTTTAAAGGAGATATTTAGGAATTTAAATATGGATGTTATATGTAATTAGTATCTTACGTCATCTATCTGTATCCTGAGAGTGCGTGAGTAAGATATTCCAAGATTGAGAGCGAATTCAGCTCTCTAAGGATGGTATGGAGGGATCGCTTATCCTATGTATGTATAGGACGGATATTTGTTTACTCTTGCAAGTTGTGGGGAGGAAAGGGAATTCTCAAAGCCCGCTAGCTTGTTGCGGCTGGTGTCTCCTCGCTCAACCCCATGACGGAGGAGGAGTCAGCCCTGGGAGTACGAGTATGTGGCTGGCCCAGACCTTCGCGAAGTGCGCTCGCCTGTTCCCCAATAGAGCGGGAGTTGTGGGTGCTCAGCTGTGCCTGACAGTCTGAAGCAAGCATTAGTCAAATTACTTTCCACTCTCATTGCCCTTTCAGACCAAACTATCTTCTACACTTTTCTCTTTTATTTTATTCTCAATTCCATCTATAATAAAACTAACTTTAAATAAATTTACCGTTTCTTCTTCCAGGTTGGACCGTGTCAAATTGGTGTTATTTGCCGAGCTTTCGCACATCATGTGATGGCTTCTTCAGGGCTGAAAAGAGAATGAGAGTTGTAAAAGAGAGATTTTTAAAAATCCAGGTGGTATACCAGTCTCTGCTTTCAAATCTTGTTTCAAAGGAAGAATGGGACAAGATAGACCGCCTCACCTGGGAAGCAGCTAAATGAGACTTCCATATACCACCTGGATTTTTAAAAATCTTTCTTTTACAACTCTCATTCTCTTTTCAGCCCTGAAGAAGCCATCACATGATGTGCGAAAGCTCGGCAAATAACACCAATTTGACACGGTCCAACCCGGAAGAAGAAACGGTAAATACTTCTGATGACCGTCGAAGCCTACGTGAACAACTTTAAATAAAGTTTAATTTACCCATTGGACGACCTTTTTGCCATTTTAGTAGTAAATTAATTTTTCTATGCCTAAAAAACTTTCAATAAAATTGAATCATTAGTAATGACCATATTACTAAAAATTTACGTTTCCTTTTTTTGTGTGTGTGTTTATTCATAAGTGCAAAATTGAGGTAACCAAGTGCCATATAATGGTTATCTGAAATAAAGATTTGCCATTATTGTTTCTAAAGTATGTTTGTTACATTCAATGTTAGCTTGAAAGTCATAATCGTATAAAATCTCTGCTTTCAGAGAACCAAATGGAGGAACCAAGAATTTCTTTCGGACGGCCAGTGTACTACGTAGGCGACCTGGTGAGAGCTAACTGCACTTCGGGTCGGGCTACCCCCACACCTTCGGTCACCTGGCTAGTCAACGGTAAACAGGTAGGCTGTTTGACAGGTTATTTAACACAAGCGTATTTTCTACGTGGTTCTGAGCCAGAAATATGGAAAATGCAAGGAAGATGAGACTGGGAGAACAAAGTGCTAGAGGAAATACAATGAAGGATACAGAATTCTAAACAGGGCTCCAGGAAATAATTAAAAAATCTGCGAAAAAGAGGTAGTACCACTGAAGAACTGTCAAGAAGTATCGAATTGTTACAGAATCCAAAGAACAAGTATGGAGAGAAAAAGCACTATTGCTTAAATATTTTACTGCCGCTGGCTTATCCACCCACAGCCTAAAGCTTTGGGTTTAACTTATATATGGTCAACTCAATTATAAAACTGGGGAAAAGGGTTTTTAGTTCGTCCAATGTAAGAACCATGGCAACTAGGAGTGGAACAAGGAATTTTGTAAACAACATTAGTTCTGTTAGGAAGGGGGATGGGGTCTTTAAGGGTGGTGTAAATGGATTTTAGTTTGTTGTTAGTGGAAAAAGCAGGCTTAAGGTTAGGGAAAGTTTTTCTGAGAGATTCCTCAATATTTTCAGAAAGTTTTGGAATATAAGGAAGAGAACGGAAAGTGAGGTCATTATTTTGGGAGAGAGGACTAGTTGGAGAAGTAGAAATAAAAAATTCATTCACAAGTTTTTTAATGGTGTGAGTAGGAAAATCATTGGAGAGGAGGATGTCAGTTATACGTTTAATATTTTTGCTATGGAATATCTTGTCAGAGAGTGTGAGAGATCTGTAGATAAGGTTTTTGGCCATATTAATTTTTTGATGATGAGGGTGAGATGAGTTAAAGCGGAGGAGACGACCGGAGTATGTATTCTTAGTGAACATGTCGTTGGAGATAGAGCCATTGGTGTTAAGGATGATAAGGGTGTCAAGGAAGGGGAGTTGATAATCAGATTCCATTTCAATGGTAAATTTTAGACGAGAGGGGTATGAGTTAAATGCAGTAAGGATCTGGGGAATTTTTTCTGGATTGAGGATGAGGAAGATATGTCAGCATATTTTTTAAGGAAGAAAATGTTGTGAAAGGGTGGAAGGATAGAGTCCAGGAGGCCATTAAAGGGGATGTTTGAAATGTCGGGAGCAAGGTTATTTCCCAGAGCCAGACCGCTAATCTGGTTATAGTAAATACCTTGGTACAGGAGATAGCCAGACGTAGAACAAAAGGAAAGGGACTCTAGGTAAGCCGACCGGGATAGTGTAGTATGGTCACGGATAGTATTCCAATTTTTATCAATTATTTGGAGGGATTTGTCTATAGGAATGTTAGTGAAGAGGGATTCGGCGTCCAAGGAGCAAAGAATGTATCCATTAGGTATAATTAAAGATTCCTACTGTTTTTTTTAGGTCAAATGAGTTTTTAATGTCATATAGGTTTTGTCGGCTAAGAACCTGAAGGATGGAAAGAGAAATTTACTAAGTTTAGATGTGGGAGAGTTTATAATGGAGACAATGGGGCGGAGGGGATTATCTGGTTTGTGGCCGTAACATCTACCTTTTTGGATCTACCTTGACCGAACCCCATCTCTAAACTAAAACATCTAATTATTTTAGTATTGAGTGTTTATCTGAACTCATCCCCCAGTTAGCAAAAAGAAACATTATATATATATATAGATGAGGTCTTANTAATTGAACGCCATGAATTTAAGTAAATAAATATATACTTATTTTGCTATTAATCAGATGACAGAGTTTGATGTAAGAAAATGGAGATGTTGCCATCCAACCAATTAATGTCCCACATTTCGAAAAGTCATTCCCGCTAGATAAATAAGAAGGATTCTCATGCTTTATTAATGATTGTCATAAGTAAAAGTAAGCTACAAATAAATTATTAAAAGCCAAAAAGGATAATCAAGGGAAAAATTGAGGATTTAGTCCTGCTGTAATGGGAGAGTTGGAGGGATGCAATCAAACTTCCTGTTAATATATCCCTTATCAAGTCCCATTGAGAAACGTCTTATGAAAATTAGAAATTACATTTTGTATTTACCATTTCATCTTCCGGGTTGGACCGAGTCAAATTGTTGTCATTTGCCGAGCTTTCGCACATCATGTGATGGCTTCTTCGGGGCTGAAAAGAGAATGGTTTTCACATTCTCTTTTCAGCCCCGAAGAAGCCATCACATGATGTGCGACAGCTCGGCAAATGACAACAATTTGACTCGGTCCAACCCGGAAGATGAAATGGTAAATACATCTGACGACCGACGAAGCCTACGTGAACAATTACATTTTACACAAATTATCTTCCATGCTTTATTATGGGACATAATAGTTGGTGGAATATTATTATAAAAACCCCTAACCCCATATGACATCAAACAGGAATAAATTATTTAAACAATGTGCAATGAAGAGTTTAAATAAAATATGTTAAATATGACTCTTAAAAGAGGTTTTTTTATTTATTTTTCATTGACCACTCAACTCTATAACTTCCTTAATTTTAGTTATTCATAAAATGATGAATTTTTTTTTTATTATGAATATTAACTGTATTACTTATTACATTCTGCACTTGTTGTGTAGAATGTAATAAGTGTATTACAACACCTTGTAATAGGCTGTTACAATAATAGTATAAATAAATATTTTAATTAGCGGTACTTCGCTTGATGGAGAAGCTGCCCAATGGCAGTACTCCTACAATTATTATTAATGATATTTTTACGAATTATGTTTGATACTGTTTTTTATTACTCTGTAAATTGTAAGATATTGATGATTTTTCAATGAGGTCTATTTCTAGATTCCCTCCCTTAATTTTATTCATTAACAAACTGAACTTCCGGTTTTGGAAAGAAACTGTAACACCATTTTTTAGGACAGTTTTCACATGAAGATCAGATCTGTAAAGTGAATAGAAATGGCTAAAGTGTAGAAATATATCTAATATAATAGATATTAGAAAAAAATTAATAAGAAGTATTAGGTCCTAAGGCCATGTAACCTACAAACTGGCTGAAAATATTCATAAAGAAAGACAACGTGATAAGTTCAAAAGAAGAGTTTGTTGACCGTAGATATTATTCTAAGATGATTTTATTTGGGGTTCGGTTAGGGTAGATCCAAAAAAAAAAAATTTGAAAAATTTATTTTTTAATAAAGGATTATCTGCCAAAGTTTCGGCTTATATTGTAAGCCATCTTCAGGGCTATCATGAAGATGAGAGAGGACGTCCTGTCTCTAAGTTCACTTTTCCATGACTGAAATGGAACCCCAACTAAAATCATCTTAGAACAACGTGACAAGGAATATTAATATACAACTTTGGCAAAAAGCAACATTTAGTCTCCCTTGCAACCACTTAGGGTCATGAAAGGAGGTGCTGTCTACAGGTTACCACCCCATTCTAAACATCCATGACTCAGGACAGACCTTTATTTATCGATAAATACTTGTCCAGGGAGGGATTGCGAGACCCGAATGGATCCCATGAGCTACCCTGGTGCTCCCAGGAAATCTGCTTAGCTAAAGCAGTACCTGCCAGACGAGTTTTCGCCTTCAAACAACCTCTTAGAGTACCATGACCTTATTACTTTATTACATTCTATGAAATATTTTTAATAACAGTAATGCAGGAGATACTTGCTACTTTTCATTTTTCTCCTTTTTATTCCTTTTCTTTTAAAGCAGTTTTTATACATTAAAGTCATTTTACACGAACTCGTATAAAAAAAAATAAAAAATAAAAAAACTTTTAGTCAATAGCGTTTGCTTTATTTTCAAGTTTTCCTATTGCTATCAGTGAAATCTTCAATGATAGTAACAAATAAATATATAAATGAATAAAAGTTATATTGGAAATTCCATTGAAAAAGGATTAAATCAACCAATAAACATTAATCTTCTTTTAATCATATCAAATCAAATCCTGTTTGTTAATTAATTTATGAAAATATAAGGAAAGGCGATTAAAAATTCCCTGAATACTCTCAGTTCTTAAAACATAAATCCTATAGACCCCTCACTTTTTTTTTATCTTCTTGTTTTTTTTTTTGTTTTTTTTTGTTTTTTTTTGCTGGGTTAGCCTCCCTTGCAACCACTAAGGGTCATTGGAGGGAGGGGCTATCTACAGGTTGCCACCTCATTTTAAACACCCATGGCTCAGGACAAGCTTCTATATTATAAATAAAAGACTGACCTGGGCGGGATTTGAACCCGCAGCACCAGGATTGCGAGACCCGTACGGATTTATCTTCTTGTTAATTTTAAAATGTAATATACGTTCTATGTATGCTAATTACTCTCTAATATTTTTCTCATGAAGAGATGGAATGCTTCCTTCAGAAGAACTTTGCTTCAATGATATTGATTACAGCTTTTTTGTATTACCTTCGCATAACTCTTCTTTTGCCAAAACTTGTCGTAGTTTATAAGTACATAGTGTTATGTAAACGCCCTTATCTACCACATTCCTTAGTAGTGATTGGTTTTCAGCCACATTCACTGCTGGTCACTTTTCGTCCTAACTGGTTTCCTTCCTGCATTTGCCACCGATATTTGCATTTGCTGATTAATAAACATATTAAAATCCAGCTGTAATGCACGATCTAATTTCGAGCGCTCTTGTTAAGGGTCTGCCTTCTTCGATTGGCAATTACCAAATTGCAAATATTTAGTTAAATGCTATAATATCAACGAATTAGTAGGAATAAAATCAAATAAGATGAACCGCGATAATATATATTATAGTTATGTTCTTAAACGATATTATAATTAAGAAGCTTCTAGTGTAATCAAAAAAGGTACAAAAACCTTCAAAAGTAGTATCTTAAAATTTTTATCCTTAAGTTTCGAATCTTATTTCAACATCAGAAGATAAAAATCAGGGACTGAAGGAATCAAGTACGTCTTGCATTAATCATCAATTGAAAATAATTAAAAATAAGATAAAATGTGTAACATCCCCAATTGAAACAATTAATTAAGTTCCATCATAATGTAAATTACGTAAATAAATAGTACTCTTCACATGTGTAAATAAAGCTTTACTATAATTGAATATATTTTGTTTTATTATCAAGGTACTCCAGTTAATTAAAATTTTGATAAAGATGTAAAATGTGCTTCGAAAGAAGATAGGCTATCATTTTCATACAATGTGACGTAAAATCATTTGACATGTTGTATGAAGAATTAAACTTAAACAAAGTGGCGAGAGGTCTGTCTACAAATAAACACAGTTTGGAACTACACTAAAACATAAAACATGACTTCCAATAGACGGAGGCGCAATGTATGATCAATCAATTCCCACATATGCTCATCTTCTTCCAGGTTGGCCCCGAGCTGGTGAAGATCTACCGGACAAGTGGGAGTTCAGGACGAGCTGAGCTCAGACTGCGCCTTCAGGAGTCCCACGTGCCCAGGGTTAGGCTAACCTGCCTGTCCACCATCCCGGGATATCCCATGGACAAGTATGCTGACAGCAGGACCAACTCCATGATCGGTGAGAAGATAATTTTGTTAATTCAATCAGCAATTGCTTTTCAATATATATATATATACGCATTTGTATATGTATGTTCTTGGGGAGACTTCTTGCCCTTCGTCAGAGAGGAGTGAAGAGTGAGTTACTCTTCATCCTCTCTAACGAAGGGCGAGAAGACTCCCCAAAAATGAAATACTCGTTGTAATTAATAATAATATTAATAATTTTATATATATATATATAAAACTCAACAAAAAATGTGTTCCCCAGTGTAACAATTCCAACCATTATAAAAGTTTAAAGCCGATTAAAATATTCAAATCAGATCTCTTCAAGGTATATATAAATCTGTTATTGTGTGAAAATTCACAATTACATATATTCAACATATTCACAATCAAATGTTTACCTTAATTTTAATTTAAGGAGATTATATGTTAGAAAATTACATTATTAAACATTAAAAAACTCCTATTATGTTCTATAAACATTTTCAAACTAAAATAATAACCAACATATTGCGATTACAATTTTTCGTCTTCCGCTAAATCCACCCTCTCCCTCATAAAATTTCACATAAAAATTAATTCTTCGAAGGGTTTATTATGAACAGGTAAATACCGAATTTTGTTGCTACATTTTAAAAATTAGAGGGCCCATCCACCCCATTCTTAAATATGTAAAAATCACTGTCTTACATACTCTCTTTTATATATATTTTTTTGTAAAAAAAAAAAAAAAAAA
>KZ807036.1:205113-216493 GCA_000696205.2 Oncopeltus fasciatus
TAAAATAACTTTTGGGTGAATATATATATATATCCATCTAAAAATTTCTTTAGGACAGAAAATTTTGACATAATTAGGGGGCTTCCAAGATAATCTTTGAGAGTATTAATTTCTCAGCTAAATAACACAACAGAAATATAAATAATATCAAATTTCTTCATTGCCAAAAAAGAGTTGAGAGTGTCTCAACAGACACTCCAGATTTTTATACAGACTTACTAACAGGTGTTCACATCTCACAACAGAGAATAAACTGACAAGATTTTACTACGACCCATCTGGACATATGGTGCGAACTCTGGGATGCCGCCAAGCCTTCCAACATCCAGCAAATACAATCCTTTCAATCCAAATTCCTAACTATAATTGTGAATGCTTCTTATTATGAATCCAACTCCACCCTACATCACGATTTAATATCCTGTATGTCCAAGACCTCATCTCCACCTTTGCACACTTCCATAGAAAGCTCTCATTTTACCCATATGCTCATTTCCTGTCGTCAAACTCCAATTCTTACAAAACTCTTCAACAACTAAAACAAAGATGACTTAATGACCACTTGGGCCTTGGTGTCTAAATTTATTGGGAGTCAGGTGAGTAGGCTCCATTTCCCAGCAAAGTGACAAACTGGATATAACATAAATACAATAACAGTGTATAGAGTTTTCAGTCATCATTATAGCTAGCAGCTTTTGGGATTCATGATCCTATCACCATAGCTGATACCCTGATGTTATGAGTGCTCAACCAAAGACAGTCAATTTCATCTAAGCAGAACTACTCTGATAAGCATCAGAGTACATGAAGAAATTTGTCAGCTAATAATCACTCTGTTACTTAGATACTTAAGTAACAGACTGAGAGGTTTCTGACAGAGTTCTTCTACAAAAGATAGAGTATTCCTATCAGCACAGATGATGGAAACATCAATCCTAAAAGCTGCTAAGCTATAATAAACACTAAAGTATTAAGTACTTTGTCCTTTACTGTATAAAGTAACTTTGCTCATAGAGCATAAAGGAATTTTTCTATTTTTTATGTCTTAAAATCAAAAATTGAAACATTTTGGCGATTTAAAAAAATAAATAATAATAATTTACAAAACTAATGATAAAAGACTTATGACATAAATTATGCAAAGATTTAAGTTTATATTTTTTAGTATACATTTGAGCACTATAATAATTTGCCATGAATAATTGGAAGTATATTTTAGGTATATGAACTATTTAGTAAAAACATTAGCCTAAAAAATGAATTTTTTTTCCAATTAGATCACATTTAACAGGCATACTAAACATATTTTAGAAGAAAGAAAATATCATATAGGAACCTATCAACTTATTAAGGAGAGACTATATTTGTCAGTCACTTGATACCTTAACAATTTATCTGTATCATCTACCACTTGTAATGTAATTAGGAATGGATGGCTTATTCAATGGCACTCATTCTTACTCAAATTATCGCATGTAATACCAAAATCATGAAAATTATATCAAATACATTTTTATGTGGTAAGGCATTTTTCTTCCAGACTGAAGTACTCTGTCCGAAGTCTATTCTACTTAAATGTTTTATACATCAATGAGTATCCATGGTACATCATCAGTGCCATAATCACCCTTCAACTTCTATCCTCATTTTTCTCCTTCAAATAAACAGCAGTTGTCTCTACTGTTTTGACCAAAACATATTTAATCCCAGCAGTTCACGAAATGTTTAATTTTTCATGACCCACAGTATTGATTAGTAAACTCCCAGTAATTTTCTTATTAGCAGAAAAAAATCATGTCCAGAATCCATTTTCGATTTTGGATTTCAAAGGAATACAAAATGGCTTCTGAAGAAAAATCGAATAAGACAAATTTAAAAGCATATCATGACTTTTAAAAGAGAGAACAAAATTTCAAAAAGGTTGAGTATTGAAACATAAAATACATCTTTTAAGGATATTGATAAACAAAACAAATCTAATAACCATTATAGAAAAGCATTAAGAGTAAAATACCTAGTACTTGAAGCTGAGTTTCAACTCTTATTTTGGGTTAAATATGAAATAACTTCTATGAATCCATATTATTATTGGTTATTTTTTATTAGAAATAAATATTATGTTTTAGAAATAAATATTCATGTTTATATAAAGCTGGTGCACATAATTTAAAAGCTTGGGTAGATTAGGCCTACAAAAATTAACATTTATCATGAATTTAACAACAGAATTCTTATATATCAAACTTATTGTCCAAAGTTCAATAAGATAGTTCCAGGTAATTCAAATTATAGAATTTAGCTTATCTATTCACATTATAACCAATCTTCCTACCATTGATAAATATCAAAGAATACATAAAAAATGTAAAAAAATATTGTTAAAAAGATGTTATAAATGGTAAAAAAATAATTAATATAAGTTTCAAGGAATAGCAAGTAAATTGAATTGTATTCAGTTTCATCGAATCAGTAAATTTTAAGACATTAATATGATGAATAGATAAAAGAGCAAAAGTCAATAATATTAAGATAAGCATAAATTTGTCCAATAATACATTTTTGCATAAAATATTTTTATTCACATTTGAGGTATTTTTCATAATTAAATTATTTTTAAGTAAAGCTTAAATTATATCATCTTGATTTCAATAATATTTACCTTTTCTAATTCTTTCTCAGACATTAGAAATTAGATTTATTATAAAAAACAAATATTAAAAGGCAAAATGATTCAGAATAATGACAATCCACTAACACATCTGAGGAAAAAGACAATATAGCAAGTTTGCACAGTGTGCAGCAGCCAAATATATTTACAAGGCATTAAGAAACTAAAATATACAAATTGAATTAAATAATAATAAAATAAAATACCTTATTAAATATAAAATGGTCATAAATTACAAATAGAAATAAAAGGACTTATTTCATTAATACTGATTTCTATAAGCAACATAAAAATTTCAATTCCGTATACTTTTTTTTTTTTGCCGCTTCAAGTAGCTAAAATTAAGATAATCTTAGAACAGAATACCTTTAATAAAATAGATTAATATTACATAAGCTTATTCCATCAGAATACGAACAATGCAACTTCAATGTAAGATTTAGGAACCCAAATTATATATTTAGAAAAAATTCATATTATTAGAAATTGCATGACACTTCTTAATACAATTTTCTTATGCTACCAAATTAATTGAAAATAATTTCTATACATAATATAATTTTCCAAATCATGTTTCCAAACATAACAGTAAATTTCTTAAATACATACTTAAATTGCACATTACTTTGACGTCAAAAAAACTTGCTCAAAATGTTTTTTATCAAAAGTTACTAAAATGTTCATAGAAAAAGAATTAATAGTGTCCTTTTATGAAATATCCTAACGCCCAGTAGTTTACAAATAAAACAATAATGAAAAAACAGTAGATGCTAAATGCAGAATATAAGTACAAGATATTGTTGTGATCAATCAGTAAAAAAATTTCATAGCAAATTTGTACATATCACTTTTTACTAACAAACGAGGCAGTAGTAAATAAAAAGAAAAAAAAAAAAAGAAAAAAAAAAAGAAAAAAAAAAGATCAATCAGTTGGGCATACAATGACCGTGACAATTATGCAAGAGTTGAGACATCTGACCCCAAGTACTCCATGTACCTAAGTAATACCATGAATAACTAGCCCCTCATCTTTCCAAAAATTACAGAAATAAAATGAAGACCTTGTAAAATACACCAATCTTTATTGAAATTATCAGCAAGAAATTCACTAAAAACAATTTTAAACACTAAAACTGAACATTAACCATTAATGAATTTGAAAAAGAAACAAGATGAAGTCAAGGAGATCCATTGAAACAACTTCTAAGCCACAAACAACCCTTTCGTATTTTAGTATAGAAATGCTGAAAATTACAAAATTGAACGTCTGTCAGATGCTGCGATAAGTATGTTCTACCCATGCCACAACTGCCTTCTATGAAATTTAGAGAGAAGTTTAAAATAACTTTTGGGTGAATGGGCAATGTAATACCTAAAATGTGTCCATTATTTTTTTCTGAGTTATAAATTACGGACAACAATATGTTATCAAGTCATTAAATGAGGAAGCAGCTTCTACCTGTTTTCCAAGAAGAAAAATAAACAGTTTTCTTTCAACAGTTGATAAATAATATATATTATTTCTGAGCTATATATCAGAAAGAACATAAATTATTCCACAAAAGAGAGAGTGCCAGGGTAGCTTATGGGATTCGTTCTAATCTCACAATCCTGGTGTTGGAGGTTCAAATCCCGCCCAGGGTATGCTTTTATCGATAAATAAAAGCTTGTCCTAAGCCGTGAATAGAATGGAGTGGCAACCTGTAGATAGTCCCTCCCACCATGACTCTAAATGGTTGAAAGGAAGGTTAACACTTAAAGAAAAAAAATTCCACAATAGTTTATTTTCTAAGGTGTTTTTAAAAATTTAATATATCATGCATTTTATGATAATAACATTAATTATAAAAATGCAACTAAATGAAAATTCATTTAAGTAAAATTAATTTCTCATATATTCGCTCTCAAAAAAATAAAAAAATCCACAAAACATCCCTCAATGGGATTCACTTCCGGACATGCACCTTTTGTCACAAGAAAGTCACTATCAAAATTCCAAAAAGAACCAAACCATGTAAAAATAAATAAATAATAATAAATAAATAAGTAAATAAACCAACAACCTATTTCTTCTGTTACACATCTTAATGCACCTCTAGCTCAAAACGAGAGTAATAAACAAAATGATTAAATTTTTAAAAAAAACTTTGAAACAATATAATAATTTTACTACAAAGTATCACATTAAGGTTGGCTAAAAATCACATAAAATAACTGATACAAGAGGACTAAAGCTCTTTGGACTCCTGCACTCTGTAACACAAAACATTACATGACAACCATTCAAAATTAGAAAAAAATTGTAAAATGTCAAATTTGGGAAAATGACACAATCCCAAGTTAATAGGTGTAACCACATGGCTGTTGGAACAATTTTAATTTTAATTTAACTTCCTCAGTATTAATGAATTACGATCACTAAAATAAGGTATATCTTTGAAACAGAAGGAATCTGTTCCCAAAATATGAAAATGGGTTAATTATCCAATGAATTTGAATTTGAACTGTGTACAGTGATAACTTTTTAAAGAAAGATATGATTTTGTTTTTTTCAGATAAATTTAAAAAAAGTTTATTTTATAAACTAAAAACTTTATAAGAAGCCTATTTTATTCACTATGGAGATGAATCTATTAGACTAATAATATTGGGGGCTTCTCATATAAGAAATAACATATTTTTTGCTTCTCCAATGTAGAATTGAAGAAAACCTGTTGCAATTTTTTTAAGTCATGAATAGCTTTACCAATGTAGAACTTGATTTCCCTATAAAAAGTCTACTAAAAATAAAAGCAACTTAGAAACTAAACATATGCCAATCTGTTTAAAAATTCAAAATTATACATAAATAAACAGAACCTTAAAATAAGTGATTGTTTCAAAGTCATTATAATGAGAATTATTTTCCATTGAAGATGATAGTAAGAAATCTAAGAAACAAAATCTACACCATTAATCTTGAAATGTTTAATAAGATGTTCACGTAGGCTTCGTCGGTCGTCAGATGTATTTACCATTTCATCTTCCGGGTTGGACCGAGGCAAATAACAATTTGACTCGGTCCAACCCGGAAGATGAAATGGTAAATACATGCTTAATAAGTTCGTTTTATTATAAGACTTATAAGTAATATATAATAAGACGTATTTGTAATAAAGAATTATTGCTAATTTTTTGGCCTAAATTTCAGTACTTCTTCAAGTCACCAAGAATAGAGAGAGCCACTGAACTGTGGAAGCTGATGATTGAAATTCCATCAGGTCTCAAATAATAAATCCTATCTTTTACAACTTAAAGACAACTCAAGACAGCACGATCTTTTACCCTGGTGGTTTTTTTCTGATGAGCCTTGCTCATGTCTGCATATTAATTATCTTGGTCCACTTCAAGGAAAGTACTACTTCAAATTGTAGACGCTCATAGAAAGTGGTATGAAGCATTTCTCACTTCTAGTACCAACTCACTTACCATTAAAATTGTAAGGCATATCTTTGTGCGATTGGGCCTTCTATAAATGCTGGTCTCTGCTAATGCCGTTTATTTCATGTCAGCAGATTTCAAAATTCTTAAAAATATGTGGTATTATCTTTTGATAAGCACTGCCTTTCAATCAGGTCATAAATGGCCCTGCAGAAATATCAGTGAAAAGAGCCCTTCAGGCAGCAATATAGGAACGGAAGAAACCACTAGACGTTACCCTTTCAAAATTTTTATTCTCCCGAAAGAATTCATAAAATGGTACAAAAAGTATGACTCCTGCTCAGCTAATGCTAAAACAGGAACTCTAGGAACACCTTTGAAAGAAAGCTGGAAAAACAAATAGTTTATCACACAGGGACTCCTCAAAAGTTGTCACCTGGTGATTCGGTATTGATTCGAGACTATTACGATCCAAGTCAAGTAGATGAAAGGAAGGGAAGGTAGTGGTCACAGTATGAAATCACTATGGGGTCAAGAAACCCCTAGGTATCCAGAGAAGACAAGCCGATCAAATGCATTCTTTCCCTACTAACCCCCCTCAAATTAGTGTATCTGAACCAGACATAACCACAAGTAATAATTCATCACCTGTTGTACAGGAGAGGTCATCTTCTGAGAACTGGCGAGAGACAAATATTACTCCAGAGCCACCAAGAAGTGTAATTTCAGAACCACCTCCAAGTCCACGTCCAAGAAAAGTTATTAGGAAACTGCAACGGTAATTAGAAGAAATTTGAATGGGAGACTGTAGCATAGTGATTAATTTAGGGAATTTATTTACTCATATGACATTTGAGTTAATTTAGATTTGACATTGATTATAATAACATTATTAAGAAATAAAACTTTTCTCTATTAAAGATCTGGATATTTTAATATATTTATTAATTTGTAGAGCTGTGGGCATTAAGGGGAGGAGTTGGACTCATTATATTAACAAATTATGCAAAAACAATCTTGACTATAATAAGTGGATCTAGTATATCCTACTTATTTTTATAAAAATCATTTAAAAAAAATTTGGTCATATATTGCGAAATGAATTTTCCTCATCCTTGGGCATTTTAATATCAAGAATAACTTAGATATCTTGAATTTGTGTTGATCAGAAATAACTAAAAACGATGTTTATTTTTTTAATTTTAATCATATTTTTATCTCATTGCTTCCAATATAATAACCAAAAAAAAAATGGTAAACATACAATATATCAATGTCAGATATCAACAAAGAAATAGGCTTTATAGTTTAGATCAAACAAAAACAAGTGATCTAAAGATTATTATATCAATATAATAGAAGATGCATATTGCAAATCTCAAGTTTTAAAGTTTTCAGAAGAACACTTACAGACTGCAATGATTCCTTATATGAGAAACCCCGAATATTAATAATCTAAGAAAAACACCTATAGAACTAATATATGAACAATAAAAGAGACTCCTTAAGGAATCTAAATAATTTCTGAAAAATTTCTCATTATTTTTTATTTTTATTTTTTGTGAAAAAAATATTAAGAAAAATGAGAATTTATTTTGCACAATCATGAAATAATAACGATCTTCACCAAAGATAAACTGCTTCTTTATTTCTGATGTACCAAAATGTGTGTAATTTTTTTTTTAGTTTTCAACAATTTTTGTGCTTTACAAATATTTGCGATTCCTATTAGAAAGCAATTTATTTAACACTTTTCAGAATAAATTATATTAAATATGGAAAATCCCAAGGATGTAACCTGTTTAATAAAGTTCACAATTCAATCCATTCTTAGTTACCAGTAAAACAACTAAAATTTAAAAAAATCTTGGTCACATTGCTAAATGAATTTTCCTCATCTCATGCTGATGCTGCATATTTGAGTGTTTTAATATCAAGAGTAACTTAGATATCTTGAATTTGTGAGATCAGATATTTCTGTTTTTTAGTTATTACTAAAGACGATATTTTTTCAGCATTAAAAAATATCTCTTATTTTTTTTTTTTTTTTAAAGGTTGGCAATGTACAAATCTTCTAAACTTCACAACAGTAATGTCCACAGCAGGCAAAATCACACAAAAAAAAACTATAAGTGCAACTGCAAGCTCATAGTTTAAGTCTAGTGCCTCATACATTGAAGCAATTAAAATACATTATTAAAAATAAAAAATATTAAAAATCAAGACTTACATACTAAACACTTTGTTCTAAGAATAAAGCTAATAATTTTGAATGCTTTCTAGCTATTTGTTATTAAAATAATATTTCAATAAATACACCTACAAGAATTATAACTAAAATCCATCTTATATTAAATTTTGAATGATCCAACAGATATCTCCATTTATGTAATGAATTAAAAGATATAATGAGTTTATTCTTCATTTTAAACTCTGAAATCATGTACTAATTATTGAGATGCTTAGTTTTTATTATATTTCATTCCTAATAAATGTATATGCTTCATTAGTAAGGAGGTACTTATAAGTTTTATCTTGTGACTAGCTGATGAACAGTACTGTTTTAGCAAGCAGAAGTGAGAGAAATGGTATAACTGAGCAGTTACAAGCTTATGGCTGCCAAATTGAATGGACTGTATTACTAGCTTTTCAAGATAAATATTACACTTATATTCAAGATAATCAACCACCTCATAATGCTATATCTTTTCAATGGTAGACACAGAATAAGACCGTCTTTATCAGCCGTTTTAAATATTATCAACTATAACAATGTTTGAATTGACCTGTACAATCACCTCTTCACGAATTTTTTCTTCTGATCACTGTCGAGAAATCAGGTGACAAAATTCCAATATAACTTTGAAAATCAAGATATAATGAGAAACACACACAAGTACAAACAATTCTAAAAATAAATTATGCCAAAGCTAAAAACTATTAGACAACAGTAATATAAAAAAACCTAAATAAAGACTATTTTTTTCAATTCTTTGTAATTACAGAAGAATTTATAATAATATTTAAGCTGCCATATCAAATATAACAATAAACATACCAAGACTTTTTTTTATAAATTTATATTTTTAAAAATGACTAGAAATTTATGGTAATTATTTAAGAATATACCTTCCTTAAAAATTAAAATATCTTTAATTCAACAGCAACAAAAAATATTTTTCTCCATAGAGCTAATAAACATTCTCTTATTTCATTTTAGGAGAGTAAAATAACATTTCTACTAAAATACTCCTTAATCACACACAAAATCAGATTAGTAATCATTTTTGAAAAACCGCTGTGGGGAGCAGTAAGAACGGTCTGATTTCTGTGAGTCACTTGATGGTGGTGGCAAGTCCAGAATAAGTTTGAAGATGATAAAGTCAGAGGGACGGTACTACTGCTCCAACCATGATGGGAGGTTTGAGTTGGGTGACTTGACCTTGATGTTGAATTGTTTCAAGGTAGCTTCTAAAGCCTGTTGGTTTCCCGAGAAGTAAGCAGAGATGGCATTGTGGAAAAGTAACAGCTGCTTATGCATTACTTTTATCTGTAAAAAAATATATACATTCCTTAAGCAACAGCCTTTTGTATTATTTTGAACAAATACTATTATCACATCAGGGAACATGAGGTAATCTTTAACTTACTTACATACCAGTATGACAATAATTCAAATGGCAAGAATACTGGCAATAGAAAATTTTGATGAACTAGCTGCACAACATAAATACACAGGCTGCTCAATAGTATATATTTTAAAGTGATGTCTCATAAAAATAAAAAAATACTTCAAAAATCTATAAAGATTGACCAAAAATACATTTAACTACAAATGTATTGAAGGCTTACTGTTAATCAAGATTTGTTCTAAAAGACTTCAGAATATTCAAAACAGAAATATGTGCTATTAGTTGTGTAAGCTACGTATCAAAACATACCTATTCCCAGAACTACTGATTAAATGAAGAATGTAATTACTAATGAAGTCCTTCTCTGGCTGAAATATGCCTAACTTCAACATATTTCCTAAAAAAATTGAAAGTACTATAGTATTCAATGGGAATATTTGAGCTAGCATGGATACATCTCCTAATTTTCTGACAAAGAACCTTTACATGGAAGACTAAACAGAAGTTTTATATTTTAGTATGAACAAATGGTCAAAAAATATTTAAAAAACTATTACTTTATTTAGAACCTTTTTTTCCCTATTAGTTTCCTGTCTAATACTGGCGTGTTTTTCAGTAACTTAATTTTGCAAAAAACTAACAAAAAAAAAACCAGTAATTAAAATTTAAAATTGGAACCTTCCATGGCTAGGTGCAACTGAGAACAGTCTAGAAGGGGAGGTTACCTAAGGTTTTCTATGTAATCAATCTGTACAGTCTAGTCATTTACCCAATAATCTATATTCAGAGTACAGATTTATCAAAGTTTCTCAAAATGTTTGAGAAGCTTTACTTATATAGACTATTTTACAAGTTTTGTAATTTATCTAGTATATATCACTTTTAGATTTTTTAAATTCTGTTAGGTCCTTAATTCTGCTAAAACAGTTTTTAACGTTGCAATTATACTTCTAGGCAATTTTTCTTATTTCCTATCAACTACTCTTTGTATGTCTTTAGATAACCAGATTATTAAAAAAAAGGAACAAAATTTAGTAAATTCTGAAATTCTTTCTATGGTTTATGAATTACCTATTTCATTTTATGTTCATTAATATGTAAATTCAAATTATTTTTTTTTATTAATATTTTTTTTAAATAAAGATATCTTCAATTTTACTTTGTATTGTTTTTATTGGCATTCCCTATTTCACTTACACTAATATCTAACCTTTCTTTTAAATTTTTAAAAATTATTTTGGGTACATCTTTCTTATTTTCACTTTTCATGCCTTAGATCTTCCTCCTTCTTTAATATTATCAAATATTTTATGTTTCCTACCTAAATTTGAATCATCATGTTTATATTTTAAAATTATCCTTTCTTTGATAAATCAGTCCAGAAATTTTAAAATAATAATAAAAAAAATGAACAGAAAGTTACAAGAGATGTTTCATTGAAATCATCAAATTAGTATAGTTACAAAGATGGTAAAAACATAATTTGGCTATAAGGATGGACCACACTGGGCTGTACTTCATAATAACTTAAATAAAAAAATAATAAATCAATAAATAACACATAAAAAGGAGGAAAAAACTCACTGCCAATCTTTAACATTCTAGAGACTGAGAAAAAAATTGAGTAAATATTCAGGCAGATATATATATATATATATAA
>KZ807036.1:224001-239750 GCA_000696205.2 Oncopeltus fasciatus
TGAAGAGGGAATTGAGTGAGATATCTAGCCTGTCCTTGTGGTGTAACGGTCAGCATACTAGGCCCGGATAGCAAGAGATCCAGGTTCGATTCCTGGCGAGGACAGGTATATTTTTTTATTCTGTTCCCTCTCATGAATTATTTATAATTTACGTGGGATAAAAAACCACAACCAAAATAAAATATTTATAAAGTAAACTAAGTATAAACAAGGCATTTTAAACAAGAAAGGAAACAAACCTGCATCCACAGTTCTTGAAGTTTTCCCAAGTTTCTCAAACATTAGCTGCTTTGTACATTTATAAGTCGATATGCTCCAATTTTTTATAGTTTCTATTTTTGATGATTGAGATTTCAGTAAATGGGAATCCCCATTCTGACTTGGACTTGTTGGACTCATTGGGGCTAAAACATTTTTTTTTTTAAATAAGATATTTAATATAATTAATTTATTGTATTTGTAAAATAATTTATTAAAAATGAACTCATTAAATTTATAAAAACAATGCCAGAGGTTATGGCTTAGCCAAAGGGGTCTGCTTGGGTGATAGTTCAAGTCAATGATGCTCCCAAACCTGGCACAGTGGGTTCGAGTCGTGCCCTGGACAATATGAATGAAAGCCTGCCTAGTGAGAGTTAAGATCAGGGGAGCTATCTGTAAATGCCCTCCCTTTATTACCCTATGTGGTTGCATGAGTACAAAAAATAAATAAAAATAAAATCCAACACTCTAATTTGGAGTTTATTCAGAAATAAACTAGACTAATAAGTATTCAAATTTAATACTTGGGAAACTTAAACATAAAAGCTTATCTTCACATGTGTTAAAATGTCAAAATAGAAGGAATAAAAGGAATATTGTAAGTATTACAAAACTTTGTATAAAAAAACAGAATAAAAAATTAAATAAATTTTTCCACAACTGTACCAAGTTGATATATTCATATTGTTAAAGACTACGTAAGTAGGAGGCATGTGGGCAAGACCTGTACAGGAAGGGGACAATTGAATGACAGCTGCTTCCTTTATCTTGGGAAGAGAAGTTGTCTTACTGGGAATTCCAGATGAGAATGTTCTAGCCCCTACACGTACTTTCTGGCCAGCTCCTTTCCTTAAAGTTATAAAAGCAGCTCGCCAGCGGCTCACCCCAAATCAGTGATAAGTTAGTCTCCGTCTTTGGCATTTTCCGAGGCAAATCACATGATAGGCTGGTCATAGTCTCCGTAACAGTGATGTGACAATTATTAACAAGTTATCTTGAGGCTTCTTAGTAAATAAGCAGATTAGTAAATAAGTATATTTAATTTAATTGTACAGAATAATTAATTTATTACCTGTAAGTAATTTATATTTTATATTTATATTTATTTATGTCTTAGAAGTAAGTTGCAGTAGGTTAGATTTTGATTAGTAGGTGTAATTATTTGTGATAATAAATTAACTGTCTATCTCATTGTTATCTTAATAGTGACCTGTAGCCCTTAACAATATGTTTCAATACCAATAGTACATTAATAGTAATGCGAGAAAAACTGGCTCTGAGTCTTTTACATGTTTTTATATATTGATTACCCTATAATGTACTTTTTGTTTTTATAATAAAAAAGCAAATAGAAAAATAATTCAGATGTGAGTAGGTTGATTCAATTTTTCTGTGAAGAACTTTCACCACACTTCAAAATTAGACATGAATTAACTAAGCATGACAGATGTAATGTCGCAGGAATTAGAGTCGTCGTACCCGACTCATTTCATGAAACGCATATTGAAATTGAGATAATAATAATAAAGCATTAGCATATGGAAAGTTTTTGGTGATCTACATTAGACCAAGATATCGAAGAAAAAATAAATTCATACAAAATATGCAACAAATACTATCATAAGTATAAATTATATTTAAATACATAAAAGAAGAAACACATAACTTTTCACTGACAGAAGACTCCGTCTACAGTGGCTAATTATATTCTTCCTTACAAAAATGTGTTCAAATTTTTCAGAAAATTAATTTAATCAAGTAGGAAGTATGGAGAGATTAGGTAAGGGTGGTAAATATATACTGGTTAGTTATATTTTCTTTTAAAAATATTTTTCATATAATTATTACTAACTGTATTTAAGAGTTTAGAAGATGCATTTCATTTATTCATACACTAACATTCATTTATTAGATTCATTTATACTACACTAACAAACTCCTCTCATAAACGGCAACCTAGATAATTGATTGACCAACTGGATTACTTCTGTAGGTAAAACATTACAACTACTAAAGAACAAGTTACAGGACCTAATTAATTTTAAAATCACTAAGTTTTTTGTTGTTTTTTAACAGCATGTATAATCAATAAAAATAGCCAGAACATCAATTTAAAAAAACAAAACCCAATGCATCTCTGTCCTAGTCTTCTTCAGTTTGTTGTAGCCCTATTGATAAGCAAAATTTATTGGTGTAAAATATCTATTACTAGTACAATTAGAACAGGATGAAGAATAATTATTAACTAATTGAACTTGAGAAATCTTTATTTTACCTATCTTATTAACAGCTTGATAAATATGTTCACGTAGGCTTCGTCGGTCGTCAGATGTATTTACCATTTCATCTTCCGGGTTGGACCAAGTCAAATTGTTGTTATTTGCCTCGGTCCAACCTGGAAGATGAAATGGTAAATACAGCTTGATAAATAGACAAAAGAAATTAAATATGATTTAAAACCATACAAGGAAACTTTTCTCATCCTTCAGACTATAATTTCTCAGGGGCAGACTGCATGACTTTTGTAGTGAGCAGAACTGTAGATGATACGAGTAGGATGTTTCTCAGGAGTACAGGATATTTACCTTGCCAACTCTTAGCTCTTTTAAATGAAATTAAATGTAAGCTCTCTCTCTCTCTCTCTCTCTATATATATATATAAGTTACTTACNTATATATATATATATATATATATATATATATATATATATATATATATATATATATATATATATGATATATACATATTATTATACATAGAAATAGACAGAATATGATAAAGTATGTCGAGCTCAGAGGAGAGGTGTCAGCCTCATTCTTTTGTCAGACAGAACTCCATTAAGATACATCTTATAATTATTATTATTTCTAATCAAAATAACCAATGATCAATACACGTTTAAAGTATTTTCAATTACTAGCCCTTTTCATCTCTCCAAGCTCAGTCTCTCTATATTTTTCTTTCTTCATTTTGAACAATGTTTTTTAACTTTGGAAACTGTTTTATTCAGCAAATATTTGTCTTTCCCTCCTCTTGTTTTATCAATTACAAACTATACTACTACAATCTACACAAGTTATAAGCCAACTTACTTTTCCTTATTTTTTACCATAAGAAAAATTAGAATAATTTCTTATGGAGAATAACATTTCAGCAACAGATTCCCTGACAAACTTATGCCAAATTTCAAATTCCTCAAAACAAACAAAATGCCTTGCAACACTTTATTTGAGAAAAGCAAATCAACAGATTAGCTTGGTGAAGCAAGGACTGTGACAACTATACAAAACGTCACCTCTTAACAGACAGTCTGTCAAAGATAAATAGACTGAAATTATTTACACAAGTTTTAAATTAATACAAAAGGGATAAATCCTGAGGAATTGAAATTGGTAGCAATTCAAAGAAAGATATCCCCTACTACAAAATTCAAAAGTAAGAACACTTCTTGGATTAATAAGGTTCTACAGAAAATTAGTTGCCAATTATTTGGAAATAAGTAAAGCATTAACAAAATTAAAGGAAAAATTGATAAATTTATAAGGAAAGTGACAGTGAAAACTCCTTCAAAAAATTAAAAACTATCTTATTTCACCACCTTATTTCACTGTTCTGTTCACTTTACCATCTGCCTTCCTTAAGGCATGGAACATGAAAGGGTGTGAACTTGGAATTTGATCGATTTTGTCTGAAGTTTGAGATAGTGTACTTTCGTTCACATGTATGGTATTTGATTCTGCATTTCCTGTTTTTTAAAATTGTTTTAAAAATATAATGGTCTGGTATAATATGAGCTTTTTAGCATATTAAAACGTGCACCTAATGGTTTTCCATTTTTATCTATGAGCTAACTTTGTGAATTTAGCACTGTTATCATCTTGTAGGGTAATTTTTCACAATTTTTTTTTATATAGGCATTGGAACAGGATTTTTTCTGTAGAAAACAAAATTTCCATTTTGAGCTTTTTTAAATAGTATGATCTAGTTTTTAAGTTTTTTTTTATATTTGCATTGTGATGGAATGAACTGTTTTTATTTTGTAATGTAATTGCTTCAAGTGGAATGAATAATCTGTTAGTGAGGTACAATTCTTTTGTTAAGTTTGTTACTTGGTCAGTCAAGATTTTGGTGTTCCATGACATAGACAAATTTCTTTCACAAGTACACTGCCAGACAAAATTAAAGGATCACTTCAATATTTTGAAATTACTGAACTGTATAAGATATTTTTGAAGATATTCTTTTTTCTTTGGAAGTCACACTTTATTATATGGGTAATAAAAAATAAAAAATTATTTTTTAGAAATTTTTAATAGGAAAACAAATAAAAAAATAAAAATGTCCTAAAGTCTCAAAATGAAAAAGTAAATCTTTGAAATGAAATTAAATAACAAAACTGAATAAAAAGGAAGAATTCGAGGGAAACAATCAATAATTGGTATTCCCACCTCTAGCTCTGATAATCGCTTCCATTCTCCTGCCCATTCCAGCGACCAGGGCTCTTACATGTTCACGTAGGCTTCCACAGTCATCAGATGTATGTAAAGTTTTTTCCGGATTGGACCGTGTAAAGTTTTTGATGGTTGCCGAGCTTTCGCACATCCTGTGATGGCTTCTTCAGGGCTGAATAGAGAATCAAATTCAGGTAAGTATGTAACTCTTACATGTTGTTCTGGGATGTTGTTCCACTCCTTCCACTAACATTTCCCTTAAATCTGCCAAATTTTGTGGGTCTCGGGTGCGGACACGTTTTCCAAGCATGTCCCATACATGCTCTATTGGGTTCATATCTGGACTTCTAGGTGGCCAAACCATAACGTCAATTTCTTCTTGTCTGAGGAAATTTTGCACTGATCGAGCAACGTGAGGTCGGGCATTATCGTGCATAAAAATAAAGTTACTTGCAATATTTCTGGTGAAAGGTATTACATGTGGCTCAAGTACCTCCCTAATGAACCTGTCAGCAGTTATAGAGCCACGGTTCACAAGAACCAACTCTGTACGGGAGTTTAAATTTATGCCCCCCCACACCATCACTGACCCACCACCAAACGCAAACCTTGGAGAAAAAGTGCATGGAGCATACCTCTCTCCCCGCCGTCTCCATACCTTTTCCCGTCCATCTGGAGATCGGAGACAGAATCTTGACTCATCGTGAATAATACGAGGCTCCCATCTTCCTGAGTCCAGTTTAGGTGCTCCTGAGCAAACCTCAAGCGCTCAACCCGCTGTTCCCTGGAGAGAAGAGGTCCAGTAGCTGAAGGATGGGAGGTCAATCCATAATCGTTGAGTCTCCAAAATTTACACATTCCTGAACCTCTGGAGGAGACCACGCAGACTGTTACCAGTTGATCGGCGATCCCAAAGAGCAAAAATCTCTCGTCACGGTGGGAAGTTGACCTCGGACGGCCTTGTCCGACTCTTCTTGTATGCCCTCCAGTTCGACGGTGCCTATTAAGCACCCTGGACACTATGGATTGTGACCGCTGGAGCCGTTGCGCAATATGCCTTTGAGAAAACCCTTCTTCACTCAAAGCAACAGCACGAATTGATTCCTCTTCGGTCAATGCTCTTCTGTTGGCCTTCACAACGTTCTTACTAAACTCACAAGTAAAAACTAAAGTCTCTTAAATGTTAGAAAATCTTCAATAAGATGAATCTTTGCTAACAACTAACCATATACTGATAGGAAGAAAGAAAAGAAGTGGATTAACTGACCCTTTTCTCCATAAACGGGTGGGAATATAAACAGATACAGGATTAACTGGATAAGATACAACACAAAATCCAGTCTGGGGCAATGGAATTTCTATTTTTATCTCTTATGTAATAATAATATAAATATTTGTATGTGATCCTTTAATTTTGTCCGGCAGTGTATTTGAGCTATTGTTTCAGCTGTTATGCTTTTTTATTGAAAACAATTCTAAATAGGTATTGATACATACAAGTTAAAAATATGCATATTTTTATATGCACCTATAAGAAGGACCATTAACTATAGTACTTTCCTGTGGGCAGTATGTACTATATGTTAAAGATCCTACTATATCTAAAGAAAATTGTGAAAATACACTGCTTGGCTTTTTAAAATTTCCTAGAGGAGCTTCAGTAAATCTCTTTGTCTTCCTAATTGTATGACTCACAATATAAAACATATTTTTGGTTATTTGTTTCTATTTTGGTCCAAAAAAATAATACCTGGATTTTTGCTGTTTTTTTTTATTCAAAAGTGTCTACCTAACCGTGAGGCATAATCATTTAAAAAAAGGTCAAGACTGAGTGGGTTGGGTATGTTTGTTATGAGGTTATTTGTTTTTTTATTTTGTTTTCTGTACAATATCCTGTATTTTAAATTTGGTATGTAATTATTTTATTCTTTAACAGTTAGCATAATTCATCTGATTGTTAACAGCTAACAATTCTACCTCCAGTGCTGTGTTTATATTGGTCATTACTGTCCATTTATTTTTTGAGATAAATAGCTAAAATGCCTTCTTTTTTTTTTTTTTTTTTTTTTTTCCATTTTTTCAGGAGACCTGAGGGGTCTCTACCTCGCCACGATTTTTTGTAGTAAAAATCTGTATACTGTAAAAAAAACACTGACTGTGGTAAAAATGATCTAAAAATAATAAGAAGCTACTCAACTCGGCAGTAGACTAGTCCCTTAGACTCTCCTTAACTTGTCCATTAAGCATTAAAGAATTCAGCCAATGATTTGTAGATGGACCTGAAATGCCTAATTCAGTTTCTCTATTTTAAATAGAACATATAATTTAACTTTCCAAATTATATACTTAAATATTTTCCTTAGTTAGCTTTTTTTTTCCTTTATTTTTTTATCTGTTACAGAATATAAAAGTGAAAAATGTTATTCTTTAAATTCCAAGGATACGATGTTCTATAATTTTCTTCATAAAACAAAAATATAAACAATTTTAAATACTGTATTAGTTGTGGTATTTAATCCCACATTAATTTTATACAATAAATACAAAGGAATAGAATAAAAAAATCTTACTACCTCAGCCGGGACTCGAACCCGGATCTCCTGCTTTCTGGGCAAGCACGCTATCCTTACACCACCGAGGCTAGCCAGATAATTAATTCTACTCCCCGCACTCTACTGGGAGTCTAAACCCCCAAGTAAGACGAATATATCGTCTTATGCTCAAATGACCTAACATTGTCAGCTATTTGTTAGACTCTCGTTTTTTTTTCCCCCTTTTATTTATTTTTTTAAATACTGCATTAGTTGTGGTATTTAATCCCACATTAATTTTATACAATAAATGCAAGGGAATAGAATAAAAAAATCTTACTACCTCAGCCGGGACTCGAACCTGGATCTAAACAGGAAATCCTGGTTTAAGTCCCGGCTGAGATAGTAAGATTTTTTTATTCTATTCCCTCGCATTTATTGCATAAACAATTTTATCTTTCTCTAAAAACTGCAACCTTAGTGGAATGTAAAGATCAGCCTCTTCAAGAGTTCCAGCTACTCTCACTTCCAATACATCAAAAGTGAGAGTAGCTAGTAAGTTGGGGAAAAGAGAGAGAGAGAGAGTTAAATTATAGCCGACTTGAAAAACTTATCTGATTTTTATTTATAGTCAGTTATGGCTATTCTAATTAACAGTGATAATTTTCTCCTCGTTTAATAAGTTTGAATAATAACTTTCAACTTACTGACGAAGTCAGCAGATAATTTTTCCAGAATACAATAAATACGATTTGTTTTTAATTTAAATCTTATAGTCATAACAAGAATTACAAATAAAAAAATTTCAAGACCACTCTTATACTACATATCAAAGCACACCACTCTTACATAAAAGTTAGATCAAAATTTACTTTTACAACTTTTATAGATGTCAAATCCTCCTTACACCAATAGTTAAATCTGCTATACATAGAACTTATTGAAAATTTAATGTAAATTATGTTAGTTTCTAGACCTAATTTATGTGTTAAAATAACAACTGTTTAATAGTAAGTTATATGTAATATGAAATTGTTTGGGAGTGTTAAGTAATACAACGTAAACTAAACTTCACTAGTTTGTAACAATATATAAAACTGAATTCAGGATCTAAGTTTTCCTACCAATATCTGTCAACAATTTTTAAGAATGCTTGACTGTTCTTTTAAGCTATGTTAAAACCTAATAAATTAGTTACAGTTTACCAATTTTTGTAAACAAATATTTGTGGCTATCTTGTATTTTTTTTTTTATAAATGTGTTTTTGTGTGTGTTTTATATTTATTATCAGTACCACAACTGAAAAATCGGAATATTAAATTAAAATTGTTCAGACGAATCTCTAACAAAAATTTTAACCATATCTTAAGCTTTAATTTAACGCAAAATAATTTCAAATTAAGAACTTTCCTCAAAAAATAGTATCGAATATAATGGACTAATTTGACTATTGCAATAAGAGCAATAGGCTCCTGATGCACACTTTGAGGCATTATACCCTAGCAAGCTCAAGAATAATCAATACCTGCAGTATTAGTCAGCGGAAGTGATGTTGGATGTTGGAGACTGCCGGAGCGGGAATGTGGCACTTCCATACTCTCGTGTATAGCTTTGCTTACGTCATTCATTACAAAATGTACTTATCTGGAAACCAGAAAAACTTCAGTTCTGAAATGATTTCATAATTTAGATTTATGTATTCCAGATCAGGAATGTTTTCATTGTAAATTTTAATAAAAATTTTTTTGACATGAAATTTTAAATGTGAGGGGCAGTGTCAAACAATCAAAATTCTGGAGGCAGTATAAAACTGCTTGAAAATGTTATTTAAGAGAAATAAAGTGGTGATTAGGACGATTTCGTCTAAAGACAACATGGAAGCTTCCAGAACTGTAAGAATTCTTGTGTGTAAAGGACAAGGCAAAACTAAACAACAAATTAAAAAATAATTGTTATGGAAGATTCAAATTTTGTTGATCCTTTTAATAAGAAGCTCAATGTGCAACTATCAGGAGCATTATTATCATCTGCAAGAAATAATTCCAGAATGTTTCAACATGATGTAGAAGTAAGATTAATTTCTCAAATCTAGTCAATTGAAGAATAACTAGTCTCCCCTGTTCATGAGGACATTACATTCAATTAGGTCAACAGTGGTAAGAAAAATCACGTTTGGGCTTGAAATATTGTTTAAAAACTTAAATTCACGGACAATACAAAAAAAATTTCAAAATTTTTATACTATATGTACTACGTAAAAAACAAGAATATTTTGTTGAACTGAAGTTTAATTCAAATAACCTCATTTTAATACAAATATTGCATACTGGATAATGAGAATTTTTTTATCTGAATTTATTCTAATTTAATTTTTTGTATTCATTAGCTTATTTGTAAATTCAGTATAAATCAGGGGAGGAATATAAATAAATTCTTACATCAAATTTTAAGCTATGACGTTTTTACACTAGAAATAAAAACTCAATCAATGCTAAACATCACCAAATAAAGCTATTATTATTACTTATTACTTACTTAAAGAGGTTGTAGGATGTGGGTGTCAGTCACATGGGTGACTGACACCCACCCCCACATCCTCTGTGATAACCATGATCATTTTGAACATGTTACTTACTTTTTCAGTTCTTCTTCTTTAAATTGTTGTTGAGATCTTGCAGGAGCAACACCACTTCTAACTATCCCATTTTTGGGGGGATGAATAATTGTATTCCCACCAAATGGTTTTTCTCTTGCCCCAAAGTCTGGTATCATCCATCTTCTGTGCCTCGGGTATCTTCCTCATTACATGTCCAAACCATCTCCAATTGAATATTTTTTTGTATCCATCCATGGGTTTGAATCCAGTCATGACCTAACTGCCTGGCTTCTTATCCGATCCCTCCTTGTTTTCCCAGCAAAGGCTCTTAGGAGCTTGCTCTACTTTTGTGATTTAAACCCATAACTCACGCCCAACAGAGAGGATGGGACCCAATTGTAGCTAAGCTAAGGATCAATTTTATTTAGCTTGGTATCTTCATTTTCCATAAATTCCACCTTGATTGCATGGTAAATTTTACCTGTCACTTATTCCCTTGCATTAATTCATCACTCTTACTTACCAACACTCCCAGATATTTAAGTGCCTTCTCTACTGTAAGGTTACCTATAAGCAAAAGAGAGTCTATCTTATCTATCTACTTCATCTTTTGCAATGTAGAGAAAAAAACTATTATTTTATTTTGTTTGCATTTACTTTCATGCCATGTTTGTCTTAGTTTCTTACAGGTTCATTCAGTATTGAAGGGGAGTATAAAAAAAGAGATCATTTTTCAACCAAATATTTATATTGTTATATTTTTTATATAAAATATAAGTAATAGTCAAATTATAGATCCTTCTTATTTCAACTTTGGCAAAATTATAAAATATTTTCCCTAGAAGAAAATGGGCTATGGATCAAAACAAGTAGTAATCCGATGGTGCGAGGTCTGGGCTATTTGATGGATAAAGCAGGAGTTGGACCCCATGAAGTTCAATAAACTTTTCTTTGGCTCGATGGGAAGTGTGAGGACGAGCATTATCTTGCTGGAGTAAAACTCCTTTTCAGTTGATCAAGCAGGATAATGCTCAGACAACTTGGTATACAATATTTACAACTGTTTGCAGTAGAGTTCAGAACTCATAGAACTTCCATCAGGAACAAATTTTTGATGAATAACACCTTCAAAATTTAAAAAAAAGCAGAGGATTGTTTAGTTTTGTTTTCGTTGATTTTTTTTTTTTTTTTTTCAAATTGCCCCTTTGCAGAGAATGGAAAAGTAGTTTGACTGCAACCTAGCCTTGTTTATGGGTGTTCGACATTTCCAGTAAACCCATTTTTTATCAAACGTGACAATCTTGCAACCAACTCTCATATCAGAAAGTTTTTCAACAAATTTCTAACCTCTAGCTAATTGCTCAGGGTAAGTTCATGGGAGACCAGTTTACTGCTCTTTTTCACTTTTCCCATGGAGAGTAGATGGCAACTAATATCTTTCAACCTACCCCACTCCCTGGCAGTCGGGGCATACTTTTGAACAGATTTGACTCAACAGTTTTCTACAGAACTTCATCAGTATCCATTAATGGTTGCCAAGAGTCCTTTCCAACTTCGTAAGTTAAACAAAATTAATAAATGATTACAAATAAATATATTATCTAAACATGATATCTGAGTATTGAAATAATGCTAAAATAATAGTTTATCAATTGCAATGTTCTCTATTATATGATTCTGTTTAGGTATTCTTACAATTAATAAATTATAAATTATAATATAGCTTATATGAAAGTTGTTACTAAATGTTTAAATTTTTTATTTATTTATTTATAATTCATTATTAATTTCATTCAGTTTATGAACACAAAATTTAGAACTTATTTAACAAAAATCATATTTAATGCATTAATTTGGAGTTATTATTTTAAAAATATTAACTGGGTTTGTTACCATGAATTTTATTTGGGTTCATAGTTATTGAGGAATATTCCAAGAAGGTTCAAACAGGAGAACAGAAAACACAGCAGAACAAGCATACAACTTACACTGCTATACACACTAATAAAATCCAGTTTTTTTTAAGTCTTTTTATATAGCTTAGCTGTACTGAAGATAGAGGAACCCAATAATCATCTAAGTCTTTCACAATTTTGTCCATTTTTTTTCTTTTTTCCCCCCTTCTTCCTTAATGTAATTTTTTTTAGGACATTTATCTGTGTTGATTATTGCACTACTTATCTAAAACAAAATTAGAACAAATAGACAAAATTAGAGCATTTTTCAAAGTTTTGTTCACTTTCTATTGCATGGAATATAAAGTAAATTTTTTTCCCATTGGGATAAAACACACCTGGAACAATAAAGTCTTCATTTCAACCATTAAAATAAATAACAAACAAGTATGGTCATCTTAGATGGGCATTGTTCCCAACAGTCTGTGCAACTTCATCAAAAGCATTGTAAAAAGCATTAATAAAAAAGAAAAGCTTCCTAGAAAACATATTCTCAGAGGAGATACCTAAGAATAAGTGGTTCAAGTGCTTGTAAAGCAGATAAATATCTCATAAGAAAGTTTGGGAATTATAATAAATAAGGAACTACAGGCCAATCTCAGTGTTTAGTATGATCTGTAGATCATACAAAGCATTGAGATTGGCCTGTAGTTACTTATTTATTCTAATTCCCAAAGATATTTATTATACCCTAATTTCCACCAAATTGGACATGTATATCTCTATAGACTGGTGAAATATAAAGTAAACAATAAGTTGAAAACAGATTGACACATACATAGTTCAATCATGAGATTTCATTAGCTATGCTAATATTTTATTATGTATTTTTATATTCATTTATGTGGGTATGGTCGAACTAAGTCAATCACAGTATAAGCTTTCTCAAATATCTTTGATAAGTATTAGCTATTTCAATCTACTAAAGGACTTCCTTTCTCAATAACAAATGCTGGTAAATTATGTTTCTTAATATTACAAACTTTTAGAAGTATTATAAACTTTTTTGGAGCAAATTTACAGATTTGTTTTATAATTTCTTAAATGACCTCAAGTAGTAAGGATTCCACTATGTAAAATATTATTAACCATGGGAAGGCTAAAAAAAGATTATACAACTCTACTCCAAAACAACTTCAGGGGTGTACTCTTTCTAATTATTAATATAATTATGCTCCTGATGTAATCATATTTCCTAAAGTTTATTTCTGCAGGTATTAAAACTTCCAAATTAATACATTACTTGTGTTCACAAAGTAGTTTCATTTCTGATAAAGCGGGAAGCCAGATTCATCTCAGCCTGCAGGCAATGTCATTCCAATGCTGAAGTGGGATGACCATCTCAATGATCATGAGTCTCTATGACTTCTATGATTTAAGACCCTTGCAGCCCAAAAGCAATTCCCTTCCTCTCTCATTGAACATCAGGTATTTTATTGCTGGATCTTGGTTCCTCAAAAGTACATCCTGCTGACCAACCCTCTGCAGGCTTAGCAGTACAATTTTTCGGTTATGTCTTTAATAAGGTATTATAACTTATTTAAGAAGAAAATAGTAAAGTAAGTAAGGTAAATTGCTAAACTGTAACTAACCAGAATGATTCATTTATTTATTATTAAAAAAATAACAATCATACCTCTCTTAGGTTCCATGCCACAGACTGGATTTTTATTATTAACATAATATTATTTACTAAAAACAACCTCTTAAAAGTAATCCAAGAATAATACTGATTTACTTTTAGAAATTCAAATAAATCCATGTGATATATTTAAACAAGGTTCTAATATATCACATTTTCTCCAAATATCTCCTTATACCAGAGCCTTCACGAATCCATTCGATTGAGAGTATCTTGGACTTAAGAAAAAGGTCAGGAAACCCATCTTCTTTGTAAACTGCTGCATTTCAAAGCTACAATAATCTTGGTTGTCAGCGAATTCATCTTACTTATGACAAGATATTTAGAAAAGAAATATCCTAGCATTAAATACGAAGAGCCAGAATCTTTAAGTAATCAGCCGCTAGAACTTACTAAGGGTTGGTCAGTGTCTTGAATGGCATTAGTGGTTATGGAGTTTTATATAAAATCTTCACATAGTATAGACACCCAGCGACCTTATCTTTCACTTCACTGGTTATTCCTGGGAACCAAAGTGAGTTTCTCACCAACTTCAGGCATTTTCATTCCCCTGCATGGTCTTTGTGTATTTTTTCCAGTATTTCTTTTCTAGAATCTATGGGAATTTTACACCAACTTTATCTGGGCAGCCTCTAATTACATATTCAAACACTACAGGTATAGGCTCATCATCGCCTTGAGCTTTTCTCAGTTTTTCTACTAATAAATCCATAACCTTTGGGCGGAATATTAACTTAACAAATGTTTCCACATCGTCTGTATGGTTAACCTTACTGCAAATAAGAGGGTTTCAAGAAAGGGTATCAGATGTGAAAAAATCTTTCCCCGCTACAAACTCAACATCATACCAAAACCTAGCCATCCTCAGTTTAAATCTTCGTCTAAGTGTGATATCTGCTAAAGGTTTTTTCCAAAAATTTAGACAAGCGGTTTATGGTCTGTTAGTATTTTAAAACGCCTACCAATAGGGTAATCTTGAAATTTTTCACATGCTAGTATATGCCTAATCCATCCCATTCTCTGTTTGAGTACCTACTCTCTGCTGGGGTCAAACTCTGTGATGCTTAGTAAACTGGCTTCCAGACTTAACTCCCAAGTTGTTCCAGTACTGTACCAAGCAGTATTTAACTCGCTTCTATGGCTACTCTTTTAGGCTTATTGAGATCCAGGAATTTTGATATTGTGCTGCTGACAACAGTTCATTTTTTTAGAACTTGTTCCTAGGCCTCATCCCATACCCAACATTGATCCTTCTTTAATAACTCTCTGAGAGGATTAGTTATTTTAGAGAGCTGTGGGAGGAATTTTGTACAATAGTAGCTCATTCCAAGGATTTTCTTACTCAAGTATTACCTTTGGCGGCTCCATACCAACTATAGCCTAAACTTTATCTGGATCAGTCGCAATTTCACATAGGTAATCAGATTCTCTTATTTCTCCAATTCTTTTCGAGCAGCCTCTTTCAAATTCATAGGAATTTTCCTAGGTGCAGTCCAGCCCTCAGCTCGGCTCCCTCTACGAGCACTATTTTGTAAGGTTCTGAGTGAATTTCTGACAGGAATCTATCTATTGACTCTCCATAATGTTGATAGCACTTGAAAAACTTGCTCCTCTCGTATAAAAGGTAAGTTTTTCCTTCAAAATAAGAATTCAACTTAGAAACCAAGACTTTGTAGGATTGGGAATCAATGTTGCTAAGTTTAAAACTATTGAATAGATCTTCAACCTCCGGCCCCAGGTTGTATAATGACTGATTTACCAGGTATTTTCCTGGTTTCAAATCAAGTCCTGTACCAATTATGACTCATTGTTATCTTTTATGCTATATTTTCCCATATTTTATATGATGAAGCCACTCCTGGTCTTTTTGTTCACTATCCAGGTGAACCCATTGATACAATCCTTCCATGTCTACATTTTCTTTTACTTAGTTGTGAATCAGCCAAATAGAAAACTCTTCCTGCCTTAATACGTAATTTAAAATCACTTGCACAAGATTCTACTAGAAAAAATAAATTTCTGCTATTGTACAGCCATAATTATTCAAAGAGTGCCTAATAAGCTTCAACTCTATTGCAAATCCTCAAAATTTCACCACAGTCACTTTTAAACTTTTATGACCAGACAACAGGCAAACATACAGACAAACATAAACATTGACCAATTTTCATAAATGTAATTTTTTTTTCAGATTCAGTAGACTTTCAAAAATGAGGAATTTACAATTATTCATTGTTTCATATTTATCACTTCTCTTTTATACATATAGTAAATGCTTTACATCATATATAATGTCATCATATTATATATAT
>KZ807036.1:272015-284372 GCA_000696205.2 Oncopeltus fasciatus
GTCCATGTTTGAGTGATCTTATTCTATTTTCAGCAAATTTCCCGAAGAGAAATCAATCTATTTACGTTGTTTCCATGACACGACTTTTGAATGATTTCAACGGATTTTTACCAGAGTCTTACTTTCGAAAAGCTATATATACGTATACATACTGCACCGCACTAGCATCCGCCATTTAAAAAAAAAAAAAAAATGAAACAAAAATCGTATTCAAGCTTCTTTTTTGTAAAACGTTGGATAAGTTCCTTAATGGCTGAAATCACTCAGGGAAGAGGTGGGTTTTAAATTTTAATATCTTCGTTTAAGACAGAAACCAAAGTTTGAAATCATAACACCTTCATGATTATTAACGGTTAAAAAAAAAAAAACTGAACTAACATGCTGAATGTCAACCAGTCTCTTCAAAGTTTGAGTTTACTACAATTTAACTTTTTCAATATATCAGCTTATTCATTCAACCTCAATTATATACAAATAGGCGATGATTATCATTTAAATATTTTATTATCCGACAACTGCCAAATCTTTTACTTTCATATTTCTTAATTTATATTAAATCACTAACATAAATTAAATTATAAAATTTTAATTTAATGTTTTATGCAATTTAATAAAATAAATGAGAGGAAAAATACATTGTTACTTTTATGCATCAATAAAAATAAACCTAGAATAATAAAAATAAGAACTTTTAGAAAATTATTATTCTCTCGATACTAACCACTTAGAAAGGTAGAACTCGTACAAATGAATGGGACAACGATAAGGGTCATCCAAGTTGCTTTCCTGCTCATACATTTTTTGCTTCTTAGGGTTAGATTCTGTTAAACATAAATAAATAGGTAAATAAGTACATTGAAACATAATAAGAGTTTTATAAATTTGTATTAAGTGACAAAATACACATACAAAAGAGAACTTTAATAATTTTATTCTTCAGTATTACTTCAGCTAACATAACATGTCATTGTAACATACATTTTTGGATTAGATTTTCTANACACACACACACACACACACACACACACACACACACACACACACACACACACACACACACACACACACACACACACACACACACACACACACACACACACACACACACACACACACACACACACACACACACACACACACACACACACACACACACACACACACACACACACACACACACACACACACACACACACACACACACACACACACACACACACACACACACACACACACACACACACACACACACACACACACACACACACACACACACACACACACACACACACACACACACACACACACACACACACACACACACACACACACACACACACACACACACACACACACACACACACACACACACACACACACACACACACACACACACACACACACACACACACACACACACACACACACACACACACACACACACACACACACACACACACACACACACACACACACACACACACACACACACACACACACACACACACACACACACACACACACACACACACACACACACACACACACACACACACACACACACACACACACACACACACACACACACACACACACACACACACACACACACACACACACACACACACACACACACACACACACACACACACACACACACACACACACACACACACACACACACACACACACACACACGCACACACACACACACACACACACACACACACACACACACACACACACACGCACACACACACACACACGCACGCACGCACACACACACACACACACGCGCGCGCGCGCGTGCGCGCACGCACACCTACAGTTAACTGTTGGAAGTTAATTCATATAAGTAAAAGTATTCATAAATGAAACCATATTTAGCAAAATATCAAAAACAAAACATAATCAACATTTGATTGAGCTCCTGCTAGAGAAAATTATAAGACAGTTGGAGATATAATCATTTTTAATTTCTTTTTGCTTAGAACTTTTCAAAAATAAAATAATTTCAAAAAACTTAAAAATGAATTAAAAATTATAGTTATATTAATTTGTGGCCTTGACTTAGACGAGCTAGCTACTCCTCTTGCTCAGTCCTGGATAACTACTAATAACAATCTCATCATTAAACTTAAATAACATTTCTTTCTGTTGTAAAATATATAATTTATAAAGAAATAATATCAGAACCCTTACCCTATTTCGCCTAACCTTCATATAAGTTTTATCTTCTACCAGAAGGTGAAGTCTTCACGTTTTATACATTTGCACATCTCTTATCTCCCATATCATAAATTAATTATAATATAAGTAATCAATAACAGGCTGCTGAAGTGTTTGAAGTGACTCAGTCTTGAAAATGTGAACTTAGGGACAGGACGTCCTCTCTCGTCTTCATGATAGCCCTGAAGATGGCTTAAAATGTAAGCCGAAATGTCGGCAGATAATCCTTTATTAAAAAATATATTTTTTAAATTTGTGTTTTTTTGGTCTACCTTGACGAACTCTAACTAAAATCATCTAAGAATAATATCTACGATCAACAAAACTCTCCTTTTGAATAACTTTTTGTAATTTGAAATATTATTATAAGATCAAATTACCGCAAATACTAAGAAATTATTTTCTTAGGTTATTTTAGCCTAAAGTTCAGACTTTTACTGTGAATATTTGAATTGATATCCACATATCATTTTAACATCAGGGTATATCAAAGAACAATGCCTATTTTAACCTTACAACCTATTACTTTCAAAGTTAACTAGTAATTTTATAGTAATTTTACAATGGATGTAACAGATCCTTTAAATTAAATTTTTAAAAATGTTAATATAACCCATTTGTTTTCCTTTTTACAATTAAAACTAAACAGTATATTTATTTTGTCAATCTTAAATATTCTCGTAGCAATTTGAAAGCCCCATTCATTAAAATTAACTTTCATTTAAATTTATCAACCATCAATTAAAAAAATTATACCAAAAGGATCCAGGCCTCTTCCACGCCTTTGATCCTCAAGGATTTTTTGATATAGTCTCACAACAATGGCTTTCAAATAACTCTTCTTATTGTTACTTTTATAAATTTATTCATATTCAATTAATAAAAAAATATTTAATATATANNAATATTTAATATATATATATATTTATATTTATATATTCTAGATTAAAGTCAAGCTCTAATAATCATCTCTATGGTCACAAACTCTTCATTTGGATTTAATAGTTTATATTCCTTATAATTGTAAAGCTTTAACCCAGTTCCTAAAAAAAAAAAAATTATTTGGGCAAGAGTTTGCTCCTACATGGAAGACACAATGTCGGGATCCCTTTTGAAAGAATAGCAATTGATGTGGCAGGTCCATTTCTTCAGATAGACAAAGGTTATAGATACATCCTTGTGACCATTGACTACTTTAGCAAATAGGTAGAAGTCTACGCTTAAAAATCAAGAAGTCGTAACAGTTGAAGAGGTCCTGATTTGTAATTTTAGACCTTAGAGCTGCATTTTGATAAAGGAAAATTTTTTGAGTCTGCTGTTTTTTCCAGCATCTGTGAGAAACTGGGCTTTCAAAAAACAAGGACTAAACCTCTTCACCCACAGTCGGAATGTGGAGTCCCATGGTGGAACTTAAGAACAGGATTATTAGACAAGACTTGTCAAAGGTTTTTTCTGAACATGAATGAGACTGGGACCAATATACTTGTCACCTACTTGAAGGTTCTTGTCAACTACTTGTAGGTTCTTATCACCTACCCTAGTTCTGTCAACAATACCACCAGACAGGTATTAATACCCAATAAGAAAGAGATTCGAAATATAAACTTTTTTTTTTAATTATTTTAATTTCATCATTATAATTTATAAAGTCAATATTCAAAGAAGCAGAAACCAATGAAGACGGAGAATAGAAGGTATGAGAGTCAATATTCAAGTTTGTTGCCTAGACAGGAACAGAGAATTATAAAATTTCTAGTACTAACTTAATAAGAAAGAGGCTCGAAGCGGTGCAATTTTTGAAATTATCTCCATTTCATCAATACTCTAAGTATTAAAGGTTTTATAATTCAAATCTAGGCAATAATTTTTAATATTGCCTTTATAAATTATTAATATGAACAGTTATAGGGCGTAATAATCTAAGGGTTGATCGCCCTTAAACCCGATTCTGTATATGAACAGTTATAAATAGCCAAATGGTAAGAAAAATAAGACCTGTAACTATTAATATAATATAGGAAAATATCTTAAAATTAATATTATACATATAATTCATTAATATTAATATTAATACTTATGTGTCCACAGTTGTGTTTATGACTCTTTCCCCCCTCCCATATTAAACAAAAAAAAATTATCATACCTTCTATTATCCGTCTTCATTGGTTTTTTTTTATGTAGAAACCAATGAAGACGGATAATAAAAGGTATGATGTTCTATATTCATTGGTGGTGGAAATAACCTTTAAAAATAAAAATTGTTTGCTCCCTTTTATTCTGGGAAGACTTAAGGCTCCTGGACACCTTGAACTCTTCAAGGAAATCATATAGAACTAAATATTATTAAAGCTAGTAACTAAAATTGATAAACTAAACACAATAAATTAAAATTCTGAAAAAAATATAAATATAATTAAAAATATGCATTACATTTTTTTTTTTTTAATTCAGCCACTAGTGAATTTGAAGAATAAAATGTCCCATTTTATTTTTTTAAGAAATTTACTGAAAACTTTAGTCCTACTTGGGGAGGTAAAACTTACCAAGGGCTGAATCTGGAGTTTTATAACGCAATACAAACTTGACAGGAGTATTTCCAGTACTATTGCCAAGTGGTTGAGAAGTGGTTGAATACCGTCGCCAATGCTTAATGACATCTTTGAATGATAGCTGCTTATGTTCTTCTAAAGTCTGAAAGAAAAAATAATTATGATATATTTATTATTTATTTGAGAATTCTATAAGGGTAAAAAAAAATTTTAATGATGACCAAGCAAGTTCTGAAGTTAGAATGGGCTCCTTTAAAGCTAGAGGACAAGTATTTTATTTATTTCTTACATTTAAATTGTGTAGACAAAAATAATTTGATAGCTAAAACTACTTTTAAAGAAACTCTTATCAAATTATCTTTAGTAAAATGTCAGAGGGTCTCCCTGCTCCAAAGATTTGTATAAGACTTTGATCCCTTGGAATAGCTTTCTTTTTCCACCAATAACAAGTTAAAATCTATTTACACCATCCTCAAAGTCTTTATCCCCCTTCCTAACAGAACTAATGTCGTCTATAAAATTCCCTGTTCCACACCGCATTGCCAAGGTTCTTACATTGGACAAACAAAAAAACCCGATTTCCCGCAGAATTAATAACCATAAAAATGACATCAAGAATAAACTAATAAAAACTGCCCTCACCAAACATGTTTTTCATGAAGCACACACATTTGACTTCGACAGCTTAACCATTCTTTCCACTGAACCCTACCAACACAAACATATTTTGTCTGAAACCGTTCACATCAACTTGCAACACTATCCAGTTAACGACAGAACAGACATAGAACAAATTTCCTCAACTTATTCTAACATTTTTAACATTTTATAAACCAACAGCCCTCCGTCTCAATAAACCTGTCAAAACATTTTTCCCAGTTCCAAAGTCACTTATTCCCAATAATACCCTTCCCTTTTTTTCCTTTGTCCTTTTATTGCCCTCTCTTGTAACAGGCCGCTTTCCATTTACACCTTCCGCCTGCCTTTTACCTGCTACCCCCACTCCCTTTTACTTCATAATGTTAGTCATGGAAATGTGAACTTAGGGACAGGACGTCCTCTCTCATCTTCATGATAGGTAGGTGTGGCAAATTACTGCTTTAATGATATTTCAATTTTTTTTTCTTGTCAATAAGTTGTTTGTTTGCATGTTTTTTCAAATTGGTTCTTTTTCAAATAGTTGTCATAAACTTTTAATTGTCTTACATAGCTTTCTACATTCATACTCTTGATATCACATTATATTATAATTCTCTATTATACTAATTTCAAATATTACTGTATTCTCATGAAATTGTATTTCTACAGCCCTGAAGATGGCTTACAATGTAAGCCGAAACGTTGGCAGATAATCCTTCATTAAAAAATACATTTTTTTAATTTGTGTTTTTTGGGATCTACCTCGACCGAACCCCAACTAAAATCATCTTAGGACAGAATATATGTTTTTCTCAGTAGGTACCAGTACCTCTACCTACTAGATAACCTCTAGTCGAGAATGCAGATGTGCTTCCGAGCAGAGGTGGCATCTTTGAAGACACGGTGTACAAACTGAGTAAAGGGGTATTTTTAAGAACTTAATGAATACATTTTTCTCTTGTTTCATACATTTTATTTTTCATTGCTTTTTCTTAGAATTTTTGCTTATCATGTTATTATTTACAATGACTCAAATACTTGTGACTTTTAAAAAAACAAAATACAGTATTAGATAAAATAAAAACATTTTTAGCTCATCAGCCAAAACTTTTAAACATCTAAAGCTCTTAAAATTTTATTATTGGATTATTAGATACCTAGAAAATTACTTATTGCCCATTATTATAAGAAAAATATTTGCTTTACTGCCTTAGCAATATTGTCAGCAGAAAGAGACTGAAAATATGACCTATCACGTGCTCCTATTTCCCCTCGATAAAGAGTTAAAAAATTGAAATATGACTTCCAATAGCAGATTTTGGAATTACCTAACACCTGTATTTTTCAAGTTATAGAACTATGGGTTTCAGTTTCTTTCACAAATTATTAGGCTCTTTAAAACTGTGTATGTGAAATTGGGGGACATAAGCCAAACCTTACTTTTGAACGTACATGCATTGGAATGCTTAAAGCAAGCTAAGTACAAGTCACACAATCTGAAACTAGAGGTGACAGAATACCAATTTTCCATCTTTCATTTTTCACTCAGATCAACTGTTTAAGCAGGAAATTATATGAACATAAACTGTGATTAAAAATCACAATATTTCCCTTAGTAATAATTTAATTAAAAAATTATAAGTAAATATAATAAATAAGAATTTTTTTTTAAAAAATGCACATTTATAGTTACTTACAGTAAGATTAAAATATTTAGTGTTGAAATATATTAATGTGGCAAGAAGAGTATAAGGTGTACTTGGTCCTAGTTGTTTTGATTCCCAAAGATGTTCTTCTTCAACTCGGGTTATAATACTATCACCTAATAAAAGTTAACAATGAATTTTTAACAGAGTTTACAATGATAATTAATAAATTAGGATTAAATTAATATGTCTTACTTTCGGTAAACAAATTTTGAAATGATTTGGCATCCTCGTCTAGAGCCTCTATAAAAGGATCCATAAGTTGATCATAAAATATATTATCTATTCTCCCATTTTCTTCAAGGTAATACTGAATTCCTAGAAAAATTAAGATCACAAAACAATGAATAAAAAATAAATAAATTATCCTCTCTAAAAATTAAATAAAATACTTTAGTTATGAAAAACCCTAAATAGATATTTTTAAATTTGTTATACTTACAAGTACATTACATGAAACATTTCTTAGGATATAGGAGCATAATTCAGATAGATAATTGAACATTATTTAGCTAGAGCTGAGTTCCTCATGTGCCATATAACACATTGAAAATGTGAATTAACATTTCATGACAAATTTAGCTTGTATATATTTTAAAATCAAATCAAAAATGATAATTATGAGTCATAATGTTTTCAATCAATAGAGAAAACCAGTTAAAATTAAATTCAGGGCTAAAAATATTGGTAGCAATCTAATAAACTCAACTAATGAGAGTTGACTCATTTAATAGAATGAATTTTAATGCAATTGGCAATTTTGAATAATCTTATATTTGTAGCTGTTTTGTGGACTCACAAATAAGTGTTAAACAAAGATTGAATTCTCTTTCCCAAAATGTATTTAAACTTGAGTGTTTCAACCTTAAGTCAACTTCAGAAGCAATGGATAAGAAAAAACCTCCATGGGTTTGGGGCCTATACTGACCTATATTTAACATTCATCAGAAATTCATAAAAATAATGAAGGAAAAATAAAAATGTCTTAGTATAAATCAAATCAGTTAAACTACTTTTTTTTTAGGGACAACTTTTTTTAAGTGTATGGATATCTATCCCACAGAGTCAACAGCAGTGCTAGAAAAAACTAATGAGTTTTTATGAACATTTAACATTTGAATAATAATTAAAACTTGATAACTTAAATAACTAAGCTATGTGAGTGGACCTATTCGGGTTCTACTTATTTTTTATTCATTAGAAGTAGATCACAGAAAGGAATCATAAAAGAATTCACTTAAGAATTGGCCATTAATAACTAGATTTATTGGAGAATTAAATGATAAAGACTGCATAGACTTTGTTAGATCATTACTCTTTTAATTTATATATATGTCCAGGAACGGTAGAACAACATGCACAAGAACAATACAGGAAACCAACCCACAACGACAGATACCTACATGCCACTTCACACAGCCGGGTGGCTCAGAAGGAAGGAGTCATCAACTCTCTACTCAACAGAGCGGAGATACTCTCAGAACCAGCCCAACTGCCGAAAGAAAGAAGACACTTGAAGACCGCCTTCATGAAGAATGGCTACGACCCCAACACTGTAGACAAGATCCAGAGAAAGAGAAATGGGCAGCGCAACAAGAAAGAGCGAGAAACCGAAGAAATCTGAGGACAAGTGACCATCCCCTACGTCAAAGGGACAACAGAGAAGATCGCCCGAATACTAAAAAATCACAAGATAGGAACAATGTTCAACACGGACAGAAAAATAACAGACATCCTTCTGAAACCTAAGGATAAACTTGGACTTCAGACTCCAGGAATTTACAAGATTCCCTGCTCCTGCGGAACTTCTTACATCGGTGAAACCGGAAGAATGATAGACACACGCCTCGAAGAACACATCGCAGACATCAAACACTGCTCTAGTAGAACACTTCGCCAACAACAGCCACAGCATCAAATTCGAAGATGCTTCAATACTGGCCCAGGAAAGCAACTACAATGGACGGACCATCAGAGAAGCCATCCAAATAACCAAGAATCCGAAAAATATCAATAGGGAAGACGGATACAGACTCAGCAAGAACTGGAAACCAGCACTAATCGACAAGAGGATTCAACCAATCAGTGACCAGCTACCTGACTACTCCAGAGACCAGCCGCTAGAACACAGTATCAACCAATGGGAAGGCAGGCTTTGCCCAAGGACCGGACCGGGCCGGGATTATGCACCACCTGGTGTATAAAACATGGTATTTATATACCACCTGAATTTAAAAAACAGCTCTCATTCTCTACTCAGCTCTGAAGAAGCCATCACATGATGTGCGAAAGCTCGGCAACTATCAACAACTTGACACGGTCCGACCAGGAAGAAGAAACGGTAAATACATCTGACGACCGTCGAAGCCTACGTGAACAAAGTATAATATTTTTTTATATTATAGGGAGAAATAGGGAGCAATAACATTTTTTTAAAGAAATAGGGAGTTATAATTTGTAAAAGAAAATTAATGCCTTTTGAAAATGCATTTGGCAAATATAATATTTATTAAATTCATGAATTTAATTATTTAAAATTAATCAGAAGTGTGAAAAAAAGAAAACTCTCTTGAGATACTTAGTGGATATGAAATAGTATACATAAGAAATTCTTAGATTGTCAAATATATGGTTTAATATTTCGATAAAAATAAGGTAAAAATTGATAGCAAGAGTTCTAGTACATAATAATAGATATACTACTTTATATTACTGACTTATTTCCTACTATTATGATTAATACAAAACCAATTAATTTTTAATTCTTCAGCTACCAAGACCGAATTTCTGACTATCCTCTCCTCATAAAATAAGTAAGCTTTATTAAAGCTGAATGACTCTCACAGTGAGAAGTGTATATTCTATAATGTCAATTATTGCAGTAACAAAGCTTTATTAGAGGGATCAATTGTAAAGTAAAGAAAAAGTGAAGAACACCATCGCAGGGAGATGGCAGATCTTAATTTCTCAATTAATTTATTTCTCCAATTAAAAAAAAAAATTTTTTTCTTATTTGGTAAATAAATGTTTTTCTTATAATTACAAAATTTTCAAAACATGAGAAGAAATAAGTTATTGAAAATTAAGATGAAACCTACCAAGCATGAGATAATACTTTTGGTCAGGTGTATAGTGACCACCACTAGGAATTTTTGCATTCTTAATAAAACTTCTAAGGGCTTGAGCCAATGCACCAGACCTCATTTCTAGAAGATCTGTAGCCTCTCCAATTTGTGATGCATAATGCTTCCATGCACTTACACCAAGGGTTTCCTGAAAACAGTAAAAATAAATAAAATTAATATCAGAAAACATGTTTAATTAGTATATATTTATAGCAACAAAATACAACATCCCTAAAAAAAAACAATAAAAAAAACCAAATTACAATGTTTAGTGGAGGTATTAAGAATATCTTAAATGATTACATATTTTTAAATCTTATTCTTGTCATTTTCACCAGTAATGAGATTGGATCATTAATGTTGATTAGGACATTAATTACTTTTGATAATGTATAGAAGAGGAACAATTAGTCCTGAATAATTTCAAATAAATTTTCTCCATCAAAATTGATTATGGCCTATTTCAGCTGTTGCCAGTTCCTTTAAATTCAATGAATCAACAGGGCAATACAATTTTTTGGGAAAAACCTCAGCGTATCCGGCACCTATAACCTATGCTTGGTTGATTGCATCACTAGGATATAATTAACTTCAAGTTTTCATAGTACATGGATTTATGCTTCATAAAAATCTGGGGGATAACCCCCAGTCACCCCTAAAAAATATTTTGTGGGCAGGAATAGTAGATTGACATCACAAAATGAATAACAGTTTCGGCACTGGACCCATTTAAGTTGATCCTTTTTTCTTTCTTTTTAACCCTCCAAAACTCATGTCATAATTAGTGAACTAAATTTTTTCTTACACCCCTTATTTCCCTAAAAAAAATGGACAAATAAAATATTTTCAACTAAAAAAATATTTTTATTTATTCTAAACATCAATAATGTACAATAATAATATTGTAATAATAATAATGTGCAACATTAACATACAATAATAATATCACTCAAAATTAGTCTTGTATATAAATTATCTACTAATAATCTCTACAGTCAAAAACTCTCCATTTTAATTTGTAAATAAATAGAGGTAGAAAAAAAATATATATTAACGAAATTAATTTGACAGGGACAATTGAAGGATGCCACCTGCTTACATACTTCAAAATATTATGGTTACCCAGAAATAGCTAATCAATTCTTCCAGGACTGCCTCGCCCCTTCCATGAAGTTATAAAACCATCTCGCCATCAGTATCAGATCTCATGTCTCAGAGCGTCATATCCGTGACAGTGAAATGTTAAGAGACAGAAATTTGTAAGTGTGAACAATTTAACAAGAGATCTGAGGCCTCTTTCAAAAAAGCATATTTAATTCATTTGTATATATTTATAAATAGCTATAAGTAATTTATATTATCTACTGATTTATTAAGTTATTAGTTATTAAGGGCAGTAGATTTGATTGTTAGCTATATTGTTAGTAGGTGCACAAATTTTTTATGATAAATTAACTTAGTTTTATCTTTGTTCTTAATTATTATTGTCCCATAGCCCATAACAATAATGATTATGTTATTGGACAACAGGTTTGTCACATAAATCAAAATTGAAAAAAAAAAGAAATTTTTTTTAAATTAATGCTCTTCTTCCTGCTTCTTCCCAAAAATGATATTCCCCTCTTTAAAAATTTAGAGATTTTTGGGATCTTCAATTCAACACCCAAGACAAAGTAAATCTATAAGCGAACAAAATTTGTCATTACTCAAAGCCTTCATTAACTGAAATAAATGGTCTCTTATTTGACATATTGACCTTGCTCTTAATCAAAAGTTGATACTATTCAGGAATCAAATAATTTAACAACTAAACTAAACAACAAATAATCTAGTTTTGGCTAATAATAAGCTTAAATAAAGTAATTATTTCATTTTTAGCTCTTGTAATTTATTAGACTGGTTAATTGATGGTCATTACTCATCCCTAATGTTGATTCTTATAGTATGAGGACCAATTTTCTTGAGTAATATTTAGTAATAAAAAAGAGATAATTGGCATTACTTACAGGTAATATATAATTAAATAATGTATTGGTCTGTTTAAATAACATTAAAAAACTATAATAAATAAATTCTTAATTTATAGCTATATATATCCATATATATATA
>KZ807036.1:284909-318996 GCA_000696205.2 Oncopeltus fasciatus
CCAACGTTTCGGCTTACATTGTAAGCCATCTTCAGGCATTTCAGTCATGGAAATGTGAACTTAGGGACAGGACGTCCTCTCTCATCTTCATGATAGCCCTGAAGATGGCTTACAATGTAAGCCGAAACGTTGGCAGATAATCTTTAAAAAAATACACTTATTTTAAATTTGTATTTTTTTGGATCTACCATGACCGAACCCCAACTAAAATCATCTAATAATAATATCTACGGTAAAAAAAAAAAAACTCTTCTTTTAAATTTATTATCTATTGGAGCACACTAAAGACTAAAAAAAATTTTTTTTTTAGAAACTCTCATGATTCTCATGTCTACATGATGAATTAAAAGAACAATTTAATTGCTCGTTTGTTCAAATATAAAGCATTTAATATTGCATAATTCTCAATTAATTAATTTTAATTATATATTATCTAAAAAAAAGAAAAACATAGTTGGGCTCTATTGTAAATTCTACCAATAGGTCAGGTAATGATTTTAAAACCAAAGGATATTCATAAAGCATTTGCTATTCATTTTGAGTCTATTTATCTCTGGTTGTTCAGTTGATACATCATGCCTTCTTAATAAGAATTTGCACACAAGCTATCATATTACAGCTAGTACAGGATCTGACAAGGTAACCTCCAAGTCCTTGCTGAATATTGTAAAGTTCTCAATGATCCTTCACAAAAAAACAGAAGATATCACCGAACCGATTCTCATGTAGAGTATTATATCAAGGTCAATCAGTTGACATTAGACACACATCAACACTGTATTTTTCTAGCGCTTTTTTTTTTCTTCTTTTTTTTCTTTTTTTTTTACATTCCTTTATCCTTAGAATAGTAAAATTTCAACAAAGTACAATAGATGTCCACTATATGATTCTACTTTTTCACTTGTTATCTTAGTTTTATAAAGTTGAAAAAAGACTTGCAGATACATCAAATTTATAAAGATTTCTGAATAATATTTAACAGGATACATGAGAAAAATAAATTAATAAGAATCCCTTAGATAGAATAATCCATGCATTGAAAAATAAAATTATAACTCTCAGGAAAAACTCAAATAGAGAAATAGAACAGCACACTTTCCTAGGCCATAGAAGTATTGTGTCTAATGTTTGAAGACGTCTGAAGCCTAACATTCTACTTAGATTCTACATCCTACTACAACCAGGTATAGTTCAATATACATATATATAGTATATAGTTCAAGATGTCTTTTTACAAGCTGGGATTTGATAATTACTAAAAAACATGACATCTATCACTTATAAAACGACATGCTTCACCAATTAGCACTAAAAATTATGATCCCTACTTTTACTTGTTTTGTGTTTTAGATATTGTTTTGACTACATTATTTTGTAGCAATAGCTGTTTTTCCTTAATTTAGAAATAAATATAGATAAAAAAGTTGGTATTAAGGAATATCCAACTAAAATTTATATAGTATTAAGTATGATGAATTAATTATAGAAGTCTTCATCATCATTATCATAGTCAATACCCCTCTACTGCTAAGAAGTGTGGAGATCGATCTTAATACACAAAATATCAAATTATAACATAATTTTCTGAATTAACACATCATCAAAAAACAACATTTCCTATATTGATTTAGGAATAAGTGGCCAATTCCCTTCACACCATGAATTATAAATGTATTAAAAACTTTAATTTTTCTTAAATGCTAATATGTCATATTTCATAACTAATCACCTGATTTAAAACATTCACAATAATAATTATTTTTACACAAATTTCTGCTAAAATGGTTAACAAAAAAATTATTGTTGAGACTGTGACTGTATGAAAATTGTTTTAAAATGAAAATAATAAAATTTAATACAAAATAATTAAAAAATATCATTCATTTAATTCAAATTAACAAAAATAACACCTTATAATATTATTGAAGTATACTTAAAAGTTTGAGAAAATTACCTATTGGCATATTAGACTCTTCTGTGGTATTTCTGTGACCTTCTGCCATTTCTGCCATCATAATAAGTTCAGCTTCGTATGGGTTACCAGGAATCTGCTCTTGAATGCGCTGAAATAAGTATAAAAAACAAGTATTTAGACCCAGTGTCAAAATGTTAGACACGCCCATTGAAATTAATAAAACTTTCCATGTTTTCTTTATTTTGGATTGAAAAAAATTTTTTAAGTGCAGTTTTAAGTATAAATTATGATATTGAAATGGGAGCAATGTTCTCAGACCTTGAGGATTATTTAAATCCAATATCAGTAAATATAGACATTTTACATGCGTCAAAATGATAGACATACTTGTTGTTGTTTACTATTTTCTTAATCCTCTACAGTTGAAATCGTTAAGAACCTTTTCTACTTCAGTGTAGTGTTAAATTTGTTCGCAAATAGACCTAAAATAAAACGTGAGTTATGGGGAAAAATAAGTGTTTCTCTGAAGCAGAGCGCCGTTTGATTTCTTCACTCCACAAGGGAGGTATGAATTATAAGGAAATAGCCCGCCGGATCAAGCGGAGTTTTTCATCGGTCACAAAATTTTTTCGGCACAGGGAGACATATGGAACCCACCGTTCTTCTGGGAGGCCCCCAGTTTTGACATTAAGGGAAAAACAGAATATCCTTCGAATCGCATCCAACTCTTGCAAAACGGCAAGAGCAATTGCTGAGGAAGCTGGAGTTCAAACAAAACTAAGAAATGTTCATAGATTATTTAAAAAGTCAAAAATAATAGTTGGAACAAAATTAAAAAGAAAACCAGTTTTGACTACCCGTCACAAATTAGCCCGGATGACCTTTGCTCGAAATGTAATGTCATGGACGAGGAGTGGAAAAAAGTCATTTTTAGTGATGAAAAAAAATTTAATCTAGATGGGCCAGATAGATATTCCTATTATTTTCATGACTTAAGAAAGGAAGAAAAAATTTTATCAAGGCGACAAATGGAAGGAGGCAAAGTTATGGTTTGGGCATCAATTGGTTACAAAAAGAAAGGAAATTTGATATTTCGGGTCTTGTTTAGATTAGGCCCGCCAGTTATTTTATATTGACATTTTATACAGAAATAAAATCACATGTTTAAATATTATTTAATTTAGTATTGTTTGTGTAATTGCGGTTATAAAAGTATTACAAAATGAATGTTTTTGATGTTTACGATTTATGCAAAGAAGAACAACGAGCCAGGATTTTTTTTGAAGAAAGAGGAATTCTACCTAAGGAAAGACATTGTAAAAAAGGCCACATTATGAAATTTTACGAAGAAAGGAAAAAATATAGGTGCAACAAAAGAGAATGCCGGTATGAATGTGGCATGTATACGGGTACATGGCTATGTGGCAGCAGGTTACCGTTAAGTAAAGCCCTTTNCTCCCTTGCAACCACTCTAATCTAAACAAGACCCGATATTTCTTTCATCAAGAGTTAACTCAACTGAATATAAAAATTTGTTAGAGGAGCAAAAGTTAACATTTAATGACATGTCTGAGGGCACACCACAGAAAGACAATGCTCTAATACATTCAGCAAAAATAATTAAAGGCTGGTTTACCAGCAACAAAATTGTAAAATTAGACTGGCCTGCTGTCTCTCCAGACCTAAACATTATCGAAAATGTTTGGGGAATTCTTTCAAGGAGCATGTACTCCGAATCAAGACAGTTTGGAACAATCGAAGAGTTGAAATCTGCAATTCTGGCTTCATGGGAACAAATACCTCAAGAAACTATCAAAAAATTGTACGATGCATTACAAACAGAATTTTTGAATTAATAAACGGTGGTAGAAAGGCCACGAAGTATTAAAATGAGTTTTATTTATTTTTACCAGGGAGTGTGTCTAACATAACTTGAATGTTATGTTAGACACACTCCCTGGATGACGGGCCATAACTTGAATTTGAAATTAAAAAAAAATGTATATATTTTTTGTATTTATTTATGTACACAAGCAGGCTGCTGATCAACTTCAGGTGAGTCTTAGATTATTTTAATACGGTTTTACGGGTGATTTGAAAAGGTGGGAGAGTAGGGATTACAATATTTGCAGTGTGTCTAACATTTTGACACTGAGTGTAAGAAAAAATATATAAATGAATTTTATGATTTAATCTTAAATATTATAATACTCTGTTAACAAGTATGAGTACATTTTAGATATCTTAGATATTCAATTTATTGCATATTTAAGTTGGACTTGATTTTCTGTAATAGTTACATCTAAAAAGATCAGATAATGCAATACTTGATAAAAATCGGTAATTGTATGAATATTTTTTAAAAAAATTTAATAAGACATATTTAAGATAAAAGCAAGAGTTGGACTAAATGAAATATCTTAGTCCAATTCAAAATATATTAAATATTTTTAACAAAATAGTTTTAAATTCATTTTAATTTCTAAATATTTTGTACGGACAACTCTAACTTCCTCTTTCTTACTTCCAAAACCCATTAAACCCAAGCTTAACCCAAAAATTATGCATTTCTCATTTTTGGTTCCCTTTTCTACTTTTCTGCATTTAAAGGGCTTTTTAATATCAACGGTAGTGTTAATATTTTTCATCATTTAAACCAAAATTACAAATTATAAGAAGAGAACAAATACATTATAAAAAAATTTAAAGTGAATGAGTATTCTAATCCTAAATTTAAAGTTTAGGACTATAATACACCTATATTTCATAAGGTTATGATGTTCCTTGTACTTTTTTGGAGAGAATATTCAGGATTGCAGTGAACTTAAATCACAAAGAGTAATGTCCCACCATAGTTTTTCAAGGACAACTTGGATTGACTCATCATCCAAGAAAAATCAAATGAAATAATAATAAATTTATGCTGAAAATTTGATATTAAATTCATGTTAAACCCAGGATAGATCTTAAATAATAAGCTTGTATAATTGGCCAATGAAATACGACAGCAGAGATAGGTAGAGATACAAAAAATAATTAATTAGAAAGTGGGTCCTTCAGATACAATCTCCAAATGAAATAAAATAGTTATGTGATGCCCAACAATCATCCTATTGATCCTCAAAGTCTTTAATCTTTAGTGTTGTACTTGAGTCATCCAGGAACAGTATGATCAATTAATCAAAATATATAATGAGTTAGATCTTATATATGGTAGATATTATATTTTGGAATTACTTAACTGTAGCAGTGCTTACTCATACATATTTTTATTTAGTATATAGAAAATATTCAATGCATTATGTGGCCTATAAGAAATAAATTTTTAGAGTAGAAGTGTATTTGTTTTTTAGTATCCAACGTTTGAGATAGTATGTCCCCATTATAAATCACAAATTTAAGTTATTTTGTCAAGGTCATGGTTAATTTCATCTTATAGCTCTACTTCCTTCAGATGTTGTGACACTGCTTTTAGACTAAACATTTAAAAATTATTAAGAATTTTTCACACACCACTAATTTTATTCCAGTAGAAAAGTATATTGTGAGATTGCCTGTGTAACAACAAATATAATCTATAGTTATAGAACAGAAACAAATTTATTACTGGAATATCTAGAATCAATAAGATTGGTTTTTGCATCCAGATAACTTATGTAAGGTTATCATCTAAAATCAAGCGCAGTATTTTAAGTCAAATGTTAACACATATAAGTAAAATATAAAATAAATTCTTCTATTCAATTATTTCTTCTGCCTATTGAGTTCCTTGATTAATATTTTTGATTTCTTGTATTCAACTTGCATATCGATGTATTTCAGTTCCAATGAGATTAGAAAAAAAAGGAGCATTACTGAAAATTGTTCTGGGAGATAGTAGTACATTTTTGGATAGCTAAAATCTTCATAAATTTATTAACATAAAACATTTTATTGGAAATATATCTTACCTTGATATCAGCAAGTATTTCTTCAGCAGTGTTCTTAGTGGTAGGAATGAAAACAGGGACAGGGATTGGGATGGGGACAGGTACAGGTGTGGGTACAGGGATGGAGTACATGGCCATGGGACAGGGTATATATATAGGTACTGGTATGGGCACGAGAACTAGGCCTTTATCCTTTTCCTCTGCAATTAACAAATTGTCATATTACAACTTCAAGAATTTAGTTCCATTTATTATATACAAAAACATTTCTTTTTTTTTTTTTTTTTTTTCTGGGTTAGCCTCCCTTGCAACCACTAAGGGTCATTGGAGGGAGGGGCTATCTACAGGTTGCCACCCTTTTTTAAACACCCATGGCTCAGGACAAGCTTCTATATTATAAATAAAAGATTGACCTGGGCGGGATTTGAACCCGCGGCGTCAGGATTGCGAGACCCGTACGGATCCCCTGAGCTATCCCGGCGCCCCACAAAAACATTTCATTTTTATATGGTTTTGCATTAACACACAGAAAGTGAGCAATAATAGATTTTTCTAACAATTTGAAAGAGATGCCCATAACCATTGAATTTGTCTAAAGAAAATAAATAGCAGATTTTAAGATTCATATTAATTTTAAGAATTGCATTTAAATTTAAATGGCCACTAAAACAAGCAGAAAATTTTACCAAGTGTCAGTTTCTAGATTAATCCCCTAATACTAATGATGTGCTTTTTCTGATAACCAGAAAATGTATGGTACTATTCTCTCTACGTTGAATTAAAAAATTAATAAAATTAATTAATAAAAATTCATCAAGTTTAAAAATAATTATATGCAAGATTTTATTAGAATTAGGGTTTCAAGTAAACCTCCACTCCTAAATAGCTGCATAAATCTTTACTGTAACATGTAATTTTATTGTATTCATTTTCTTAGTGATAATCAAAATATTTAGACCCTTATTACTCAAGAGATTTTAATAGAACTAGAGATGACAACTCACTTTAATTAGTCCGTCTCTTTAGTGTTTTGTGTTTACATGCCACATGTCAATTTCTGTTATTAAAAAACTGTTGTTTTCAGAAAATTAAAAACAAAATATAGTACTTTCTACATAGTATAAACTATTATTACATTCACTATTATAGTTGAGCCCTCTCCTATTAGTGATTTAGATGGTTAACATACTCACACTTTCATTTTGCATTAAATGCTAATGCTTTTTTAAGAAAAAGAGACAAAAACTGGGTCTGCTAGAATAGTTTAACACATATATACAAATTTTATTGGACATCATTTTCGGTGCCTAGTAGATAGCGTTGGAGCTCTCAGATTAAAAATGAATCTTATATTAGCTGGAACAATTTACTTCTGTCCAACCTTGATATCCTAAGAGAACCAAGTTTGGACAGGAGATGTTTTAAAGCTGATTCATAAGGAATTAAAAATACATGAAAATTAACCTTAAGCATAGTTTAGTATTTAGACCTAATTAATCAATACTGTTTATGAATTAATTGTTTATTAATCAAGAGCTTCAACTGTAAAAAGTTATTTGTAGCAGTAAATCCAAACAAATTAGTAATTTTTGTAGAAAATTTTAAAACATATTTTCTTGTTTATTTATTTTATTACAATAAATTTTCAAAAATTTACAAATAAATACAAATTTATAAATGTACCTGTTTGTGAGGACTTGGACATCTGTTTAATTTTTGCAGTCACAGACTTAGAACAAGTATAAGGACGAACTTGCAATTTGGCATTCACCATTTTCGGTTGGGATTTAGGAATAATAAGAATTTGATTTCTAATGATCTGTTGAGGAGTAGGAGAAGCTGCTTGCACAATTGGTGGCTGGGTAGTTTCTGGAGAAAGAGTTGCTTGAAGAGGCCCATTCTAAGAAATATAAATAAATCAATCTTAGATAATAAAAGAAAAGCTAACATGTTGGAAAAAAAAAAAAAAAAAAAAGAATATTTGTATGGAATTATCACAAAATAGAGACCAAAACAAACTAAATTTGCAGTTGTTGAGATGCTGAGTATGTCAAAACTATAACTTAAAGGAAATTTCTTTTAAAAAACACAATCTTAACTTTATGAGTTCTTTACTCAAAAATCAACAGGAAAAACTGGGTGGAATTGAACTCAATTATTTCAACTCCAACTATTGGAGAAAAAATTTGGTTGGCTCAGAACTTTATTCAATTATAGGCAATTTTTTCCATGAATGTTATAGCCTTTTAATTTTCTTGAGAAGGCACATTTGTTCAACATATTTAATTTAAGTAAAAATTTTTAACAACAAATTCATAACTAATTTCAAATTAAAAAAAAAATAGGAGTAACTTATTATTTTTATAATGACCTTATTAAACAGAATAAAGCTTAAATTTTTACAAACCTTAGTTCCACTTAATCTTCGAAGATAAACAAGAGCAGCATTATTTATTCAGAAAAGAAAGAGACTACGAAATACAACAAGCACACAAGTGTACAACAAAAATCTTTGAATAACAAAGCTATTGACTAATTTAAGTAAAAGTTTAAACTTTTAAATATTTGGTGTAGTTACTTTTTTATTTTACTTTTAATGGGTTAATTTATATAGTCATCCAATGTGTAACATTGGAGCATGATTTATTTCATATTTAGACTAACAGGACAAGCTTACCATAGAAGCAGAACTGATGACTTTGATCTCAGGTTTTTTAACTGTAATGGTAACTGACTGATTAACAGATCCAGCACAGGTAGGAGTATCTAAAAAGAAACACAAGGGATAATTTTTTGTTACTTTTTGAATGGCAAAAAATTAAAAATAAATTAAAAAAAACGAATAAATAAAAGTCAATCCAAATAATTGACCATGAGAATTAAATTAAAAGTAATTTAAAATCTGGTTCAGATTACTTATGAAGAAAATATGAAGCTCTCACCTATATAAGGCCATCAAAATTTTAAATACTGATAAAAGAAATCATTAGCAATAAAACCAATAAAACTTCCATTGCTAAATAAGATAGTTCTTAGGCAAGTAAAGCATCTGGTTTTGTTTTAAGCTAAAAAAGGATTCTCCTAAGTATCACAGACGAATATATATATATAACATAATTTTCTGAATTAACACATCATCAAAAAACAACATTTCNATTCTATTTCTTCTCATTTATTACATGTAACAAAAAATAGTTCTGGCTACCCACCCGAAAAGGAAAACCAGAAGATTCAGGAGGATTAGCTCAATCAGAAAGATAAAAAATAGAGCCTAACGTTCCTCTCATTTACGATAGCCAAATCAAAGCACATGACATAAATTTCTTAAGTGTTGTCTGATAGTCACATCAATTAGGTCTTGTAAGTCATTAGGTAGATTTTTGTATAATACGGCTGTTATAGAGTCTGTCTGCATGTCCAAGAGGTAAGTGGTCTATTGATAGTCGTGCTGGTATATTATGAAGGACTCTGGTTAGTTAGTGCTGAGGAGTAAAGGTAAGGATATTATTTCTGTTAATAAATATAATACAAATTAGATTCTTGATGTAAATATGACATAAAAGTAGAATTGGGAAATGTTTAAATATAGAATATAGAAGGAGCAGTGGATCCTGTTTGAGTAAAATTTTAATAATAGCTTCTGTATTGTTTTAAGAGTGCCTATAATTGTAGAGTAAGTCCTGCCTCATGCTAATATACCATAGTCAAGAATGGAGGCAACTGATGCATGGTAAACCAGTTTTAAGTCACTTGGAATATTTGTCCGGTTGCCTAAGTCATGCTCCTGACTATTTTTTTTGACCAACAAACCGCACAACAAAATATTTGTAACTTGAAACAATTTTTATTGGAATGCATGGCCATCGCAGTCATGCATTTTTAAGGAGAAATTATTACTTAGCCATCGTAAAATTTTTCTTAAGTGACAATTAGCATAACTGAATATCTCTTTCCAGAATAACTAAAAGAGAATCGTTGGCAAACAGGAAAATTTTCCAACTTTTCTGCTGTAACTTTGCAGAATTATTGATATAGATAAGAAACAGGACTGGCCCCTATGTACTACCCTGGATAACTTGGAAGATATTGGCACATGAGTCACTAGTAACCCCACTCACACTCACTCTCTGGGATCTATCTGACAACACTAATTTCTATCTGTATTTGAACTTTCCACCTCATGTAATCCCTATACTTAGAGAATATATCTTAATCAATAGATAAATCTGGGTCAGTTCCATTACTCAAATATTAATAATGAATATTATGCTCAATATATTTATGATTGATAGCATTAAGCCTACAGCAGCAAAGGATGCTCATTTCTCATAGCAATTGCTGATATTCAGGTAACACCTTCTACCATTAGTCCGATTTAACATTCATTTTACATTTTTAAGCGATAAAACAAATTTTATTAAGCAAAACAACTAATCACAGCTTCTAAATCATAAAATTAAAATTTAGGTAAAACACTTTACCTATTCGTTCAATATCACAGAGTAACTTAATATTTTTATTTTATCAGTGAACTTAAACATATTGAGTTTAATTATTCTGAAACAAATATTATGCCCACTAAATGAAAACATTTCATTTTTTTTCTATTAATTTAAGATATCCTATTAATTTAAGAGATTAATGTTTTCTATAATGTTTCTTTTTTAATTATAGTCTCATACTTGTGTTTCGGTGCTAGCTTTGGTCACCTTATTCAAAATAAAATTTCAATGCCATGTTAGTTTTTTTTGTCATTATATTCTTCGTAATATTTCTTTAATGCAGTATGTGCCTCGAAGTAAAAAATACTTGGAAAATGTCATAAGGGTAAAAGATAAACCAAGAATCCTCTCAGAGCTAGATAATGAATAATAAGATCTCCAAAGAAAACAGCTTAGCTAGAGCAACACAAATGAGGAGATTTGAGAGAAGCTGTACATAATAATCATGATACCATTATCTTGATATATCAGTATACCATTATACTACCATTAGTGAAGAAATAGTAGCATTTTTAAAATTCTTTTACTGACCAATACTAAGTTGCATACTCCTTTTATGAAAAAAAAAAACAATACCAAGTAAATGGTTTAAAAATATTATTTAGAGAGACAGAACTACCTAGCATTATTATTTTGAGAGCTTCTATTAGCTGCTATTGAATAAAAGGTCACAAAAATACTGAAGTACATATATATAAATTCTGCAAAGGACATAGGGATATTTAGGGATGTATTTTGATTTTTTTTTTTTTATTCCACGGTTATTGAGATCGTATCACAGTAACAAATAAATTTAAAATCATGCAAGTACAATCATGAGAGGAATTTTCTGCCTATTACAGAAAATAAGTATCTTCTAAACAGAAAATTCTAAATATAAATTCTAAGCAGTATCTTCTAATCAGTAATACTAATCAGTATTTTCTATTTGGAAAGACTAAAAAAGGGATATCATGCAGGCGTTGAACAGCTTTAACAGCTTTAGAGAACTAGTATAAATTAATTATGAGAGCAGCAGCTAAGCAAGCCACTGGATTTTATTCATCCATTGGTTTTGAGGCTTTATTACTCTTAAAGGAATTAAGGAAGACTGTAAAATTGATTACTATAAATAGCATATTTTATTTGTTAGTACAAAATTAGAAGAACTAATATGACATTAGAGATATATGACTATTGCTGAAATTCTGTGGCAGGTGCAACTGAATCCAACACATGCATGCCATCAAAAACTTATATAAGGGTTGAAATTATTTGCCTTTGTTACTCAAAATTATTTTACACTGTCTTCTAGGAACAGAATGTTCAAAAGCAGTCGTCACGGCCTCACAGAATGCATGACAAGGAATTGGCTGGCAACATAAAAATACCTGAAATTATAAATAATTCTTATCACAAAAAGTGATTGATGTGTAGCCACAAACATCTCACCTAAACTATTGGTGAAGAGAGCACTTATATGTGTCACTAATTACAGAAATCAAATAGTATTTGATGTGTAAGGATTTTGTGTCCAATTCATTTTGTGATATCTTTTTCAAATTTTATAAATCTACCATCAGAAGTGACAATTTAAAAATAAAATTATTTAAGTATGTACCAGGTATGCAAGTTTAAAATGTCGTTTTAATTCCAATAGAATGCGCTCTTAGCCTATTGAAGGATTTGCTTATCTCTAAACACTATTTTGTTTGTTAGTCATTTGTTTACAAAAGTCAGTTGTTTTTAAGTCGTTTACGTGGACGTATCATACCTTTCTTTGGTGTTAAAAATGTCTAATTTTAAGCCAAATAAAGAGCATTTGCGGCATGTCATGATTTTCTTATTTAATCAAAAGAAAAAGGCATCTGAATGTCATCGAATTTTTGTTGAGACTTATGGCGATCTTGCTCCAACCGTCAAGACATGTGAACGTTGGTTTCAACGTTTCAAACGTGGTGATTTTGATGTTACTGATCAAAAACGAGAAAATCGACCAAATCGACTACGAGCTTCTCAAGCCCGGCGAAACAGTCAATACCGAGCGCTACCGACAACAAATGATCAATTTGAGTCACGCATTGATCGAAAAACGCCCAGAATGGGCTCACAGGCACGCCAAAGTCATTCTTCAGCATGATAACGCTCCTGCACATTCAGCCAGATTGACTAAGGAAACGATTTCTTCGCTTGGTTGGGAACTCCTACCCCACCCGCCGTATTCACCTGACCTGGCGCCTTCTGATTATCACCTCTTCTCATCGATGGGACACTCATTGGCGGAGCAACACTTCAACAATTTCGAAAACGTACGAAAATGGCTCGATGAATGGATTTCAAATAAAGATGAAGCATTCTTTTGGAATGGTATCCATATATTGCCCGAGAGATGGACAAAATGTGTAGAAAGCGAGGGCCAGTACTTTGAATAAAATATATTATACTTTTTTTTAAATTACTGTGTATATATTTTAAAAATAAACGACATTTTAAACTTGCATACCTGGTACATGTTAATTTGGTTTAATGTCAATTTTTGATTGGTTTTTCTTTACTTTAAAAAACATAAAAACTAAAATCAGAAAATCTAGGAACGAGGCAATGGATGGGTGAGAAAATATATTATAAAATAAAAATAAAATACACTTGCAACCCCATTGCTGTTGAATAATCTTGAAGCCAGATGGAGGAAGAGAGGAAAGAGTAGGAAAGGAATTCTCTCATCTACATTACATTGTTGCAGACAATAAATCCAAAATAATATGAAATAAAGAAGTGAGAAGAATATTGAAGGACTCTGAAGCATAAAGAGAAAATAACTTGGAGAGTATCATGGGTAAATTAACAAGACTGTGTCAAAGAGCTTAGAAGTTAGTCTGCAAGGTAAGCTAAAAGTCACTTAAGAAAATAGAATCTATAAAGTACTGGAAGATTAAATATTCCCAGTAGAGAGGAACAATGTGGTACAGGAAATACAGCTTGAAATATTTTATATACCTGACAATTTACCTTGAACTTTGTTAAATAAAAAATAGAAAAAAACCATGAAATACAAATTATGATAAGAATAAAAAGATATAACTGATGAAATCATGACATATTTTACATTATGCACTACTTAAATAGTGCACAAACCCACCTACTTAGAAATAAAAAGAGGAAGAAGAAGGTCAGGAGGAAGAGCAAGTTAATGATAAGAACAAGTTAGACAGAAGCACCAGACTGCAGGATGAAGAACTAGCCATGAGATGCACATGAATCTACTGTGTATGATTCCATTGGAGGTCGTACTCACCTCTTGGACAAAACCAGATAACCCACTTATAAATAAGAAGTAAATTGGACCACTAAAGACAGTCATATGAGAACAGATATTAGGCACTCCAACAACACCAAAAGAACAATGAAACTACAGACATTTGTGGCAAATTTTAAGATATTAGAATGATTCTCCTGTAAAGGAGCCATGATAGGCCTAACTAAAAAAAATGGGTTGGAGTTGGTCTCTTGATTACTAGTAACAGAAGTAATGACGAAGGTGACCTTTTAAAGCAGTTTAAAATTCTTTTATGTGATCAAACAGAGAGTGGTTGCCCAACTATTAATTAACCAGGGTACGAATATGTTAGAGAGCTGAACTCAGAAAAGTGATAACATAAAGTCAAAAAAGAGGTAAATAGATATGAACGAGAGAGCAGACAAGTAGACTGAAAGTGGAAAAAAGAATATAACCTCAGATGGCCGAATCAAGAGAAATAGCCAGAAAATAGGTAATCATTGAGAAACTCAGAAACTGGGACTCCTTGAGAAACAATTATTATTATAATTTTTTTTGAGCTAATACAAATCTGGAAATTAAAAGTTTTTATGGGTGTATCACTAGTTTTCTATTTAGTTTTATCCATCAGCAGGGTCAGATGGGAGTGCTCTTCATTAGGGTAGAGAGAGAAAACAATAGAATGACTTCTCAAGGCATCACGAAATTCAGGGAAATGAGGACAAAGAAATTATACATGAAACATAAAAAATTCCACATTTTGAGAAGTGAAGAAGTTGTCCTATTTAAGAGAATAAAGCCAGAGTTGTTGCATAAGTATCTTAGCAGACAACAATAGGATAGGCTTAACTAGAGGCATCCTAAAATGAGTGTAAAGTAGCAATAAGAGAAATGCTAACTTTACACTCACTACCGAATGAGTATAAAGTTGTAAATAATATTAGACAAGAAGATAACAGAAATATTATTACATTTCTAATACATCGGAAATATTATTTATATAATGAATTCTTCATTTTTATCTGAATTAATATTCTAGGTAATAAACCTAAAAATAAAATTACCAGGCAGAAATACTTTTACTTTTGGGTAAAAATGATATGAAAACCTCATTTAGAAATTAAATTTTCATGGAGATATAGAGCATAGCAGAACCTGAAATTATATTATCTACCTTGATAAGATGACTAATGACATTATAAGCAAGAGGATAACCATTAATTGGTTGGCAAACCAAGATAAGGTTTTGAAATCAAAATATAAGTGGAAAAAATATACCAGGAGAAAATCTTTCATTCACAAAATATACTGGAAGTGCAAGTTTTTTAAAATAAATTTTTAAATTAATGAATACTTGATGAAACCTTTAACAAATATCACAAATAAATACATAAGAAAACTTTATGAACAAAGTAATTACTTTAGGAATGAGAGCTTGTAATACCTGGTTAGGGTGAAAAATATCATTAGGGATAGACAGGTTCCATCACTTAAAAGACCAATTTTAGACCACTCAAATTTGACCTGTTGCCATAAGTCTTATACATGACGAGGCAAAAATATTTGAGAGAAATACAAATAGTGGAAGCAGGAACCATATGACTTAGAGCAATATAATCTCTCACTAATTCTATATATATTTATTTTTAAATTGGTCAGTATAGAAAAATTTATGTTCCAGTGAGCAAAAAGAGGATAGGGCCCCTGAATAAAATTGTCGTAATTCAACAGGATTATCTTTAAAGAGGAGACAAAAAACCTACCTACCATTTTACTTACAATAAGAAATGGATGAGTAAAATAGGTAGTAGGTTGTATCAAGAGGTTAAAATTATTTATCAAAAGTAAAAATTATTATTATTATTAATTATTGAAAAATTAGCAAGTAATTGGAACAGGAATTTACTTATGAAGACATATTGACAAAAAAAACCAATCCTGAATTATGGAACTAAAGAGGGGAGGGGCTGGTCACATACGGGTGTAGCCAAATATCGTAATATAATTTAGGAGTGATAGTTCAAAAAACTTGAAGAAAAGCAGTGACAACTGCACTTGACAGCATCAATATGGGATGGAGAAAGCCAAATGCTTTGAGCCTATTTTTGGAAGGATAATAAGAAGATGAAACCTCTATTCCAATACTAATAGATTGTAAGCTTACATACATCGGAAGGGAATACATCCTGGGACGCCATGGTTATATATAAAAATAAGATGAGGAATAGAAGAGATATTAAGACCTGCTCGAACAATGATAAAACAAGACATTGATGACCGAGCCAGTCCATAGGAAATAGGAATGGGTTTGAGAACTGAATAAACTGGAGTTAAATAGCTTTGTAAACAGGAAAAGCCATAGACAGAATAAGTAAAACTTGGTTGTGAACAAGAAAGAACAGATGAGTGTTCAAGAGGACTGGACGAGACCCAAACTTCATCAAAACATCTAACAATGGTGTCTTAAATTTTTCCCCTGAACAATTGGTATGAGTATTTGTAAATTACTCATATTCAATTCAAGCAGTGTTTCAGTTTGTAAGATTTAATAAATCCTTCAGCCTTGACGAAAATTCATGTGAAAAGAAATCAGATAGGAGAAAAAAAATAAGCATTAGTCATTCAAGGAGCTCTGTAAAATGTAGTGAGAGAAGAAAGCAAATATTTTCTAGAAACATTTCTTTCCTAACTAGTGACAGAGATAGCCCTATTGTTTAAATAGTGTTTGTAGACTGCCTGTAGCACTAAAAATTGTATTAGATTGTATTATAACTCAAGTTTAGAAAGTCACATACACACTACAATTGAATAAAACCATTTGAAATTTTTTCCACACTCTGATATGCAAATAAAATTTACTGGGAGCATTCATTGCAAAGACATTTGTACTGTCAAATAAAGGAAGCTTAACAATTATTATTGTATTGTAATCCCACATTAAACTATCTAAAAGAAATGCAAAAGTAGCCAGGAAAAAAAAAACTTACTACCACAGCCAGGAATCGAACCCGGGTCTCCTACTTTCCGAGTAGGTGTACTAACCTCTGCACCACCGAGGAAGCTTCGATATTCTCTTGAACTCCCAGCACTCGGCTCCGAGTCAAAACCCCCAAGTAAGACAAATATGTCGTCTATACTGAAAGGAGCTAATATCATCAGCTGCTTATTAGACTCCCGTTCGACCTGATATTTCTTTTTAAATAATGAATTTAATTTGATGTGGGATTATTGTGGTACATAATCCCACATCAAATTTTCTATAAGAAATGCACAGGGAGCCAGAAGCAAAAAAAATCTTACTACCACTGACAGGAATCGAACCCCGGTCTCCTACTTTCTGGGTAGGTGTGCTAACACACTAACACAACTTTTTTTTTTTTTATTCTGATGTAAAAACAAGACTAAAATGTGAATGAAGGAAGCTCTCAGCAATCATAGTTACATTCATAAATCTCTTCCTTAAAAAGTGTTTTTCATAAAAATTTCTAGAATTTAAATGTTAAAAAAACATTTTTCACACATGTACTTTAAACTTTTTCATAACTTAGATAACAAAATATAATCTTAAACATGTATTTACCATTTCATCTTCCGGGTTGGACCGAGTCAAATTGTTCTTATTTGCCGAGCTTTCGCACATCATGTGATGGCTTCTTCAGGGCTGAAAAGAGAATGAGAAGAAGCCCTGAAGAAGCCATCACATGATGTGCGAAAACTCGGCAAATAAGAACAATTTGACTCGGTCCAACCCGGAAGATGAAATGGTAAATACATCTGACGACCGACGAAGCCTACGTGAAAATCTTAAACAATTAATGAGAGGGAATAGAATAAAAAAATCTATTTTAAAATCTAAAAATTTATGTGGGATAATTAACCACAACCAAATAAATATTTTATAAACAAAATATATTGATTTTCAATTTTTATCTTCCTCTAAACACCTTTCTAGTTCATCTGGTTTTAATAAAAAAATGTATACTTTCAAGAGTTAGCAATGAAACATATGGTCTAAATACCAAATTTGATTTCTATATTAAAAAAAACTTGAGAGTCCTACCCAACACTTGATTTTCTTCTTATTCTAAAGTATTTTTCTTCATGAAGCATATTTTGTAAACAATTAATAGAATGAAAAAGTTAGAAAATATTATACATAAATTATAATATAATATAATTGTGATGATTCACTCCATTACTAAGATTGTAATCATGTGTTTGCGTTGTTAGGGATCTTACAAATCACGTGTTCTTATTTTATGATTTATTCTCTGTGTAATTCTCGTCGAATAAAGCCTTATCTTGGAAGGTATTTTCTCGTATTATTACAATAATAATAATGTATATACAGCCTACAAAATCATTTCATTTGAGATGAAATTGATTAGAAATTGACTAACCACTGGAAGTTTGAATATTGTGAAAGATGTCCCACCCATGGCACATGATGTACAAATTGAAATGAAGATAATTTAATATCCTCATTCAAATTTTTTTATAATTATCTATTTTATTTATATTCAGTTTATAATTAGTATTGCATTAAAATATCATAGTATTATATTACACATTAATATAAAACAGTAATATAAATATTTTTTCAATACTACAGGAATTATTTTCATAAGGTAACTACACAAGTATGTGGTTATATATAAATAATTTTTAATCTATTAAAAATGTTCTGACACTTCTAGGACACTTAAAAATGCTTGATACATTTTATTATAAATATTCAGAAAGTCAAAGCAATCCAGGTATGCAAGGAAGTTGAGAAACAGGGAATCTGTACCCAATTAATAGTATGACAGCTCAAGTGAGAGAAAGCACAACTGAGTGTTAAAATTACCCTCTTTTCCAGTTTAGATGTCTTCTTGTTTTACTAGTAGATAAAATTGTTCTTGCACCTATTTTTGAAATTTTTAATACTTAAAACTTACAAAAAATTGTTTAGCTATTTTTTAATAAGTACAGTTGAAAGAATAAAAGTATTCTATATATTCAGTCCTCCACTAAATGAACACTCCTCCCTATAAAAGAAGCCCTACAGTGGCAATTTGCACACACTTGTTAATATCTGTTTTCTGACTTAAAAATTTGAGAAAAGCTACAATTGAATATTCTAAATTTTTTAATAATCATCAGTATTATTTCTTTTAATTTTCACAGAACAAAAAAAAAAATGTAATTACAATGATGTCACACGCTATAACAAAGAAGAGAAAAAGAAACTTTATTCTTTGCTAAAGAACACCTTAAGAATAACAAATAATTTATAAAAGAAATTACTATCCTAGATAAATTCAAACAGAAAAAAAAAGTGGGTAAAAAAAATGCTATTAGATAATAAATTAAAAAAAAAATATAATAATAAATTACAGTGGTCTTAATTGTATAAAACTTATATAACTAGAGGTCATCATAAAACAAAATTAAATAGAAAAGAATGGAAAAAAATTACATGAAACCGCATGAGCAAGAAATACAATAATAAAATATTATTTTTGATTATGAGGAATGAGCTACAATAAACGTCATCTTGAAGTGTCATCTAGAGTGAGGAAAGAAGAGTGATGGATGTAGGAGGATATAGAGTTCCAAAAGGATTAAGATACTATAAAGGAGTGGCCGAAGAATGACAAATTTGAAGATAGAGATCAGAAGTACATGATCGGGAACTATAGCAATGAACAGAGGATTATAATTGGAAGAAGTAAAAGATATAAGATGGGGAGTGAGTGGGAATGGTCTGATAAAATAAGAAAAGTAAAGGAAAGGAAGAGCCACCTTTAACCAATAGACCAGTAAGAAAATGTGGGTTCTCTAAGAATATTGAGGACAAATTTAAGAAAACAGTTCAGAAACCTCCAAAGACCATCCTCAAACTCCCCAGAGTGCCTCCCATACACCAAGCATGCATCATCAAAGTTGGGAATGACAAGGGAAGAAACCAATAACTGACTAGTCAAAGGAAGGAGGAACGAGAATGATTAAAAAGTTTGAGAGTGGAGTTGAATCGATGGATAATTTAAGAAGATTAGAAACGGCATTGGATAGAGGAGCTAAGCATATAAACATTGTCTTGTTCTTATCAACAATAATCACTATCTGCTTTTTCAGTCCCACTCTACCATCCAATAAAATCAGCCTCGATCATTTAAGTGGCCTCAGAGAGCTGAGAGGGATATAATGAGAAGTAAATTTGGAAATACCTATTTTATAGTTAGAAGTTAAAATGTCATAATAATACAGATATGAAGCATTGATAGAAGATAAAAACTTATGCTATATATCTTGATTAAGGAACAGGATTGGAGGTATGAAAGAGCCTTGGACCACAATGAAACTCAATGGAAGAGAGATTTTTTTTTATTAAAGACCTGAGTATGACTGAAAATAAATGAATGGAACCTGCTAAGAGAGAAAATAAGCTTTGAAAGAAGAATATATAAGTCAATAGTGTCAGTTAGAGAAATTTTTTGCTGAATTCTAGAAGGATAAGATATGTAATTTTTTGATTGTCAATGGCTGTCAGTAAGCCGTGAGTGTTCATTAGTAGGGTGGGCTGAGTGGAATAGTAGGATAGAAACCTGATTATAGGATTAAGATGGGAATACTCAAGGGGCTTAGAGAGGATAGAAATGATAGAGATAGGACAATAGTCCCTAGGAAAAGGGGATTTGAAATTTTATATGTGGATGAAGAAGGGCTTGTTTTCAAGCTGAAAGAAAAATATAATTTTGGAAGAAGGAATTATAAATGGAACAGAAAATATCATCGAGAAAAAGAAAGTATGATTAATACATCATCCGAGCCAAGTAATTTGGTAGGTGGTCTCTGTAAAACATAATTAAGGCCCTAGGGGGAAATATCAGAAAAGAAAAAAAATTGGAAATAAAAGAACAAGAGATAGGAAGGGATGGAGATGATGAAGAGACAGTGACAAAGAGGAGATTTGTCATCAGAGGTATAAGCGAGATGAAAGAAGGGATGTTTTAACAAAGTGATATGCTATGGGGAGTAGACCAGACGAGAAGGGAATCCAGGGCAGGGGATAAGATCGTATTGTAGTATTCAGAATTCACTCTATAGAGTATGGACTTTGTGAAATTTCAAAGAGATTTAAAGGATTGGAAATTGGAGAATATTCGGTACGGAAGACCCAATATCTTGGCGGCATCATGTCTGGAGAGAAGTTAGCCAGGAAATTAATTATCAAGTCAAGGGAAGGGAAAGAATAGACCAAGGACCAGTCAACAAAGTCAAGATTAGGTTGCAAGGTTATCTAGTATTCTTAAATAATACATTATTTTTACCGTCCAATGATAATTCACCTACCTAATTTCTGAATATTAGCAAAAAGATTTTAGTTCGTTTCTGTTCTTTTATAAGACATGATCTTCACTCAAGACATTCACCTCCGAAATTAAACTAAAAATTACTTTAAACCAAAATATAAATGTTCAAAAAATTTTACCATGAGGCGAGGGCCGATTTTCAATAGACTGAGTTGGCAATGTTTTAGAATACAAGATGGAAGAACTTAGCGGCTGGAGTGATAATTTAGAAAGTTGACCTAAGAAAAAAATAAGTAACATAAAATAAAATAAAAATATTTTCCCTGCTTCTCCATTTTAAAATTAGCAGAATTAGTAATTTAATAGAATGTATATAAATAGTTTAAAATAAAATAATTAAAAGAAAATAAAGAAATAAGACTGAGTTCTATGGCCGTATACTGAACGATTGGGCAAAAAATTTTAATCATTTAATTGATTCATTAATCATTTCAAAATCATCTCAAAAACAAATATATTCAATGATATGAAATATTTAATTTAGGTGAGTATAGTCAGAAATTGTATAAACATGATTGCAAACCTGATTTTTTGAACTCAGTTTAATCAGTGAAAGACAAGATGTTTATAATACATCTAATTTATTTATTTTTTTTATATAAATCTTTATTTATTACATTCTGTTATATAACATCTTGTAATTTGATGGCTTAAAATAAATGTACATGTAAAAAAAATAATATAAATAAAATAAAAGAAAGAAAAAATATAATGAAACAAAAATAAAATTAACAATAAATAAATAAATGGTCATCACTGTGCAGGGAGAAGGGGCCCATCGACCCCACTCCCAATAAGTTTAGGCATTAAGGCCCAGGAGGTCGCGAGGCCATCTCCGTTTTAGTCGCCGGGGAGGATTGTGGGGATTGGAGTCCGACGACAGGGATTGGGCAAATGGATTGGGATGAAATTGGAGTTTACTATGGAAGAGTTTGAAGCGGGTGGAGATAAGGTCTTTGACAAAAGGAATATTAAAGTCGTGATGAAGGGTAGAGTTGGACACATAATATGGAGCGTTAGCAATTATTCTAAGAATTTTGGACTGAAAGGATTGTATTCGTTGGATATTGGAAGGCTTAGCGGCACCCCACAGTTCTGCACCGTAGGTCCAGATTGGTCGTATAATGGTCTTGTAGATGGTCAGTTTATTTTCTAATGTGAGCTGTGAGCGCCTATTTATAAGGCTGTATAAGAGTCCGTGGCGTCTGTTGAGTTCTTGTCGTTTGATTTTAGTATGTTCATTCCAGTTGAGTCGTGAGTCAAGGTGGAACCCTAAGTAATGGAATGAATCAGAGAGAGGTATAGGTATGTTATTGTAAATAACATTATTAGGAGAATCTTTTCTTAATTTAAAATTCACTTGTAAGCATTTGGACTCATTTATTTTGATTCTCCATTTACTGCACCACTGCTGAAGGTGGTTTTGTAAATTGTTAGAAGCGATTTTGGGATTAGGGTGGGAGGAGAGGATCGCTTTGTCATCATAAAAAATGACATTCAATGACAATCACATGAGGAGAGAAGGTGACCAGTGACACCACTCTCAAATAAATTACAGACTGGAGGACAGAGTTGGGGACATCCTGGGGGGAGGTCCCGGGGCCATCTTCGCTTGAGCCGACGGGGAGGGTTAAAGGGGTTGGAGTTGGAAGACAAGGTCTGTGCCAGTGCATTAGGATGGTATAGCAGTTTACTGTGGAAAAGTATGAAGCAAGAAGAAATGAGGTCTTGAACAAAAGGAATATTAAGATCGTGGTGAAGGGAATTGGTTATGGATTGAAAGAACTGGATTCTTTGGACGTTGGAAGGCTTGGCGGCACCCCAGATTTTTACTCCGTAAATTCAGATAGGTCGTAATAAGGTTTTGTAGAGCGTCAGTTTGTTTTCTATCGTAAGATTTGATTTCATATTCATGAGTCCGTATAGAAGTCCATATCGCCGATTGAGTTCTTGTCATTTGATTTTAGTATGTTCATTCCAGTTGAGTCGTGAGTCAAGGTGGAACCCTAAGTAATGGAATGAATCAGAGAGAGGTATAGGTATGTTATTGTAAATAACATTATTAGGAGAATCTTTTCTTAATTTAAAATTTACTTGTAAGCATTTGGACTCATTTATTTTGATTCTCCATTTACTGCACCACTGCTGAAGGTGGTTTTGTAAATTGTTAGAAGCGATTTTGGGATTAGGGTGGGAGGAGAGGATCGCTTTGTCATCATAAAAAATGACATTCAATGACAATCACATGAGGAGAGAAGGTGACCAGTGACACCACTCTCAAATAAATTACAGACTGGAGGACAGAGTTGGGGACATCCTGGGGGGAGGTCCCGGGGCCATCTTCGCTTGAGCCGACGGGGAGGGTTAAAGGGGTTGGAGTTGGAAGACAAGGTCTGTGCCAGTGCATTAGGATGGTATAGCAGTTTACTGTGGAAAAGTATGAAGCAAGAAGAAATGAGGTCTTGAACAAAAGGAATATTAAGATCGTGGTGAAGGGAATTGGTTATGGATTGAAAGAACTGGATTCTTTGGACGTTGGAAGGCTTGGCGGCACCCCAGATTTTTACTCCGTAAATTCAGATAGGTCGTAATAAGGTTTTGTAGAGCGTCAGTTTGTTTTCTATCGTAAGATTTGATTTCATATTCATGAGTCCGTATAGAAGTCCATATCGCCGATTGAGTTCTTGTCATTTGATTTTAGTATGTTCATTCCAGTTGAGTCGTGAGTCAAGGTGGAACCCTAAGTAATGGAATGAATCAGAGAGAGGTATAGGTATGTTATTGTAAATAACATTATTAGGAGAATCTTTTCTTAATTTAAAATTCACTTGTAAGCATTTGGACTCATTTATTTTGATTCTCCATTTACTGCACCACTGCTGAATAGCATCAAGGTGGTTTTGTAAATTTTTAGAAGCGATTTTGGAATCAGAGTGGGAGGAGAGGATCGCTTTGTCATCAGCAAAGAGGGCTAAAAGAGTATTAGGATGAGTAGGGATGTCTGCAGTATAAAGGATAAAAAGGATGGGTCCAAGCACACTGCCCTGTGGAACACCCGCTTTTCACAGGGTAGTGTTTGGAGTAATCTGATCCTTGCCAGACCCTAAAGAAACGGTTAGAAAGATAAGATTTGAGGATTAGGTAGATGGTACTTGGAAATATGGATTTCAGCTTATATAATAGTCCAGTATGCCATACTCGGTCAAATGCTTGAGTGACATCTAAGAATGCACCAGGACAAAATTCTTTTTGGTCAAGGGAAGAGGAAATAAAGTCTACAACGCGCCTTCTGCACCGTAGAATGATGGGATCAGAAGCCAAACTGATGATTAGGAAGAATATTTAAGGAAGTTATTATAGGTATTATTCGTTTTAAAAGAACTTTCTCAAATACCTTGGAAAGTAAAGGAAGAAGGCTAATTGGTCGATAGGATAATGTGTTAGAAGAAGATTACCGGGTTTAGGAAATAGAATTATTTCTGAAAATTTCCAGAGAAGTGGAAAATGGGTGGTTCGAAGGACACAATTATAGAGGTAAGTGAGGAAAACAATTGCCTTTTAGGTAGATTTCGAAGCATTAGCCCGGTGATAAGGTCATAGCCGGGTGCTTTGCGCTTAGGCAGATGGTTTATAATGTACTTGACCTCAGAAGGTGTCACTGCCTTAATCGGTAAGGACATTGGTAATAGTATATCCAGTGACTCCTCTACCTCCACGTTATTGGACAAGTTATCGGGATCTGAGTGAGGAGTGAAAGTTTACTTTAGATGCTGGGCAAACACTTGGGCCTTGTCTTTGTCGGAAGAGGCCCAGGAACCATCTTCTCGACATAAGGGGGCAGAAGGTTCATGATACTTCAGAATCCTGCGAGTAGCAGTCCAGAGGGACTTGTCTCCTTTTGAGAGGCTAGACAGGTAGGCATTAAATGCCTTATTACGTAAAGCACCTAGTTTTTGCTTTACGAGACGAGATAGCTGGTTAAACTCCCTACGATCTGAGGGATGTCTGTACCTCTGGAACAGGGCTCGAGCTTGCCGCTTAGCTTGTATGAGGTTTTTAATGTAATCAGGGAGGGGTTCAGCTGAATTTACAGTGTAGCGGGTGCTGGTGGGTTTTAAGTTAGCCTTCCAAAGACATTGCTGAATCATTATAGTAAAGAACTGGACAACATCATCCAGCTCTTCAGAGGTTTTTAAGGAGATTCCGAGGGCAAGTGACTCTTCTAGGAGAGTTCTAAAAAGTGGCCAGTCAATGGGACCACTTATTAAGGTTAGTGGCAATTGTCTAGGGATAGGTGTGAAAGACAGTGTGAGGAAGTCAGGGTTGTGGTCAGAGGAAAGTTCATTTAATGTTTTTACAGAGTGATGGTAGGTAATAAGATTTTTACATATGAAAAAATCTAGGATGTCAGGAAGACGGTTTACATCGGTGGGCCAATAGGTGGGAGAGGACGGACTTAGAGTGGAGAGATTGTGAGAGGAGATAGCATTATAAAGAGCACGGCCACGGGAGTTGGTCGTTCTCGTGCCCCACTGCAGATGTTTCGCATTATAATCTCCGCCAGAGAGGAAACGGGAACCTCAACCTTAAAATGCTCTTGGAATTGGCCTGAGGTGATAGATTTGTTAAAAGGGCAATATACTGCAGAAAAGGTAATTGGGGAAGTGAAAGTATTGATGGACACTGAAGTGGATTGGAGCGAGTCTGTAGGAGTGGAAGGTACTAAATGATGAGTATAGGAAGTGCGAATAAGGAGTGCAGTTCCACCATGAGCTCGTCCGTCTGGGCGATCACATCAAATTTCTCATTCAAATAAATGGTGGTTTAAAGAAAAAATATTTGTCTAAAATTATTTATATGTGGCATGTGATGGGGTCTTTAAGGAAGGTATAAATGGATTTCAGTTTTTTGTTAGTTGAAAAAGCAAGCTAAAAGTTAGAGAACCTAGAAGAAAGGGATTTCTTAATATTTTCAGAAAGTTTTGGAATATACGGGAGAGAACGAAAAATGAGATCAATATTTTGGGGGAGGGGCATAGTTTGGGAAGAGGAAAAATAGAATTCTTTCACAAGTTTTTTAATGGTGTGAGTAGAGAAACTATAAGAGAGAGGATGCCTGTCACACGTTAAATATTTTTGCTATGGAATGTCTTGTCAGAGTGTGAGTGATCAGTAAATAAGGTTTTTGGCCATATTTATTTTTTGATGATGAGGGTGATTTGAGTTAAAGTGCCTCCTCCACTCCTAGTTCCTTAAATCACTTATATTAAGTATATCTTCAATAATATCCTACCTTTTTTCCTGGTATTGCTGCCTTTGTTGCAGGCTGCTCTCCCTTTGTACTTACTGCCTCTTACCCACCCCCATGTTGTACATCTCAAAAATCTCTCAAAATTTTTAAACCCTAACTCTCAGTCTTGAAAATGGAATCTTGGTGACACGACGTCCTCTCTCGCCTTCATGATAGGTGTGTGGTGAATTAAATTTTTTTTTGTATTTTGTTATTTGTATTTTGAATTTTTTTGCTTATTCTACATACTTTTGATATCAAATTATATTTAGTTATGGTAATTCTATGTAATAATAATGTAAATAATTTATTATTTATTTTTTATTCTCATGACATTGTATTTGAACAGTCAAAGATGGCATACAATGTAAGCCGAAACGTTAGCAGATAATTGAAGAAATATACATTTTTTTAAATTGTATTTTTTGCATCTACCTTGACCAAAAGCCAAAAAAAAAAAAAAAAAATCTAACAATTAAATAACAATGTTACAAAAAAAAAAAATTCTTATTTGACTGAAATTTTGAGAAAATGCCAAATGTAAATAATTTTAGGGAAATGTATCCTTTAACCATCATTGCCTTGGACTAACTTTTATTAGGAAGCAACTAGTTGATACAGTATTTTAGCAAGCATCCATTGTTGAATGATAAAATAAATTGAGTAAGTAAGAATAGCAGTAAAACTTGAGATCCGGCATGATTTATCATACTCAGCTTCATTACACTTAGTTGAATTAAGCTAAAGATTAGTTGATTATAAAAAAATATTTGATTTTTGATTCTAAATAAAATAAGAACATTAACAGACAATAGGTACCTTTTGTATATTTTAATCTCATTTACCATCCTCCTTTACTTCCAAACAAAAAAAAATACCCAATAATGACTAGAAAATTAAAAATTTTGAGAAATTAAAGCTTAATCCTAATGATTGTATATCAAGTTCGACAATCTAGTCGATGTTGATTGGTAAATCTGGAAGTTAATTTTGGGAAGGGGAGGGATGTTTCCTTATAGTCTCTTAACCTTGTACTGTAATATTCTTAGCAGGTAATTATTATTGCCTAAATAGCAAGTATTCCAGGTTGTTTAGAAAAAAGAGAAAAGCCTTATTACTATAAAATTATAATTATATTATAAAATGTTTTTCCACTTTCATAAACTAATTAAAAGCTTTTAAAATTATTTTCATTATAACCCAGATGGATAAAAAAATTCATAAATTCATATAATGCATAAAGTTATAGTTAATATAATATCTGTAAAATATCAAAAGCTGAATGGATCTTGTAACCATGGAGGCTGAACTTGCAGCTGATTTTATGAATAGTTCAAAATAAAATGCAACCTTTTATTTTATTCTTCAGAAAACACAATTAAATAATTATTTTATTATAGATTTTAAAATGAGCTATAGAAGAGGGAGGAAGCTTTTAATTTCAATTTTAAATTGAATAAATTCAATAAGCTTTTAAAATTAATTTCAGTAAGCAATGTACATATTTTTCAACTGTAGGAAATAAAAGCTGTTATTTTAATACATCTGATTTTGACAGGATTTTGATTATGAAAGTAAGGCAACCATGATTGCTAAAAATTTAAAGCCTGAATAGCCAACAGAAGAGAACATTTCCTTAGCAACAGTTTTGTCTTCTACAGCTTCAAAAAAAAGTTATGTAATTTCTTGTAATTATCTTCTCTTTCCCCATTTAATTTTTTAATTATCCTAATATTGACAAGATACAAGTTTTCCATTGATTTTACCTTATATTCTCCAATAATCTGAACCATTATTTTTCTTTTCCAAATTTTTTTCATTCTTTTGCACCTCAGCAATTCTGTCTTAACAATACAAATCTGTATTAGATGTACAAAATCCTCCAATTTATTAACACCTTTCACATTTTATACAAGTACAAGTCAAAAATTCTGGACTGTTAAAACAAAGTGCTTTTCCAAAAATAGAATAGAGGACTGATTTAGGTTCAAACTAAGGAAGTGCAAGTTACGTTATTCCTTCTCATTATCATACATCATGCAAAAACTTACTATTAAACAGAAGGCTTTAAGCTGTTACAGATAAACATACAGAAGGAAAAGGAACAAACCCATGCTCAAAGATTAAAAAAAAAAAAAAAAAAAAAAGGATAAAACTAATCTAAATTTTACTTTTTTTGCACTAGCAGTATAAAATATATTTACATAAAAAAATTACCAGAAGCAACGATTCCTCCTAAAAGATTAGGAAATGATTTTTGAAATGTATCAACACATTCCATAGAGCAGAAATTTCTGGCAGTGGCATCAGACATAGTCAAATGAAAGGAGGGAAGCTCCATTTTCTTGCACTGAGTGCATGGCTTTCTGTAAAAGCAACACACAACATAAACAATCTAAGTTAGTAAATAAATAAAATAACCAAATAAATCTTTTGAGTAAAACAATTTATAGGAAATATATGTGAAGATACCAATTTATANAGGACTAAGTGACTCGAACGGTATTTACTTCGATGATCCTTCACCACTCTCGACAAGTGTTCATCGATCTTAGATGCATTCTTTAGATTGCGTTTTTCGAAAATTGTTACATTAAATTAACATATCTGAGATGTGATCATGACTCTCCCTTAGAGATCTCTCCAGACATCATTATCGCTCTGATGATGACATTCAAGTTAAGTCGAAACGTCGGCCCAATAATTTAGGAGTATTTTATTTTTATGGTCCAAATTTCTTCAGCATTATAAAAAAATATAAACATGCATTATCAACCTATTAAGTTATTTAATTAATAAACACTGGTAATAATTACTGCCAAAGGATTATGCCGATTATATTCCATTACACCCACTAAGTCACTATATTACAGTAATATGACGCTAAATCCTCCATGTATATGAAGAAGAGATTGAGAGAGAGAGAGAGAGGGAGCGAGAGAGAGAGAGGGAGAGAGAGAGGGAGAGGGAGAGTGAGGGAGAGAGAGAGGGAGGGAGAGAGAGAGGGAGGGAGAGAAAGAGGAAGGGAGAGAGAGAGAGAGAGGGAAGGGAGAGGGAGGGAGAGAGCAATCAAGAACAGATCGGATAGAGAGGGCAGTGCACACACAAAAAGAAAAAATCAGGATATTTTCTTTTTGAGTGTGAACTACACTCTCAATTTGACCTGTTCCTGATTGCTACTTATCACAGCTGTGTGTGTTTCATTATATATACCAGGTATGCAAGTTTAAAATGTCGTTTTAATTCCAATAGAATGCGCTCTTAGCCTATTGAAGGATTTGCTTATCTCTAAACACTATTTTGTTTGTTAGTCATTTGTTTACAAAAGTCAGTTGTTTTTAAGTCGTTTACGTGGACGTATCATACCTTTCTTTGGTGTTAAAAATGTCTAATTTTAAGCCAAATAAAGAGCATTTGCGGCATGTCATGATTTTCTTATTTAATCAAAAGAAAAAGGCATCTGAATGTCATCGAATTTTTGTTGAGACTTATGGCGATCTTGCTCCAACCGTCAAGACATGTGAACGTTGGTTTCAACGTTTCAAACGTGGNCCCGGTCAAAAATACTTCAACTTATTTAAGCAAAAATCAAATAAGTTTAAAAGAGAATAATTTCAGGGCTTAAATAAATATTTGAGACTGATTAAAATATTAATTTCATCTATATATTTTCTGCACCACTATTTTAACATCAAAAGGCGATTATTCTAAAATACGAGGTTTGGCTATCAAATAACAAGACTGATGCTACAACAGAAGAACAACGCATGCGCCAATTTCGAACGACTGACAGTTGTGCAGCATAAAGCCTTTTCTTACGATTACGTTTGTCTAGAAATAAGTCTGGCTGTAACCTTTGTTTATGTAAAAGGGGTTTGTTGCATTTTGAAAAAAATAATAGTAGAGCAAGGAATTGTCTTGAAATTTCATATGAAATTAGATGAAACCCCAACTGAAACTTATTGTTTATTAAAATAAGTTTATGGCAATGAATGTTTATCACGTGTGCGAGTTTTTAATGGTTCAATCATTTTCAATATGGCGGAGAAGACGCTGGAGATGATGACCGCCTGGTTCACCCTTCCACGACCAAAATGGATGAAAATATAGAAAAGCAAGGTCATCTCGTTTGATCTGTCAGTTAACAATTTTTGAGACTGTGTGTGCAAAAGTGGTACCTAAAATTCTCACAATCAAACAAATAGAAGCTTGTAAAAAAGTGTGTACTGACACATTAGATACATTACAAAAGACCTGAACTTCTTGGAAAGAGTCATAACTAAGGATAAATCTTGGTTTTTCACTTACGATCCCGAACAAAACCTCAATCCATGCATTGGAAGGATCCAATCTAATCAAAAACTAAAAAAAATATGAGCGAATCGAAATTCAAAGCAATGATGATTGTTTTTTTCGACAATCATGGGTAGGTACACCTTCACTGGATTCCTGTAGGTCAAACTATAAATCAACAATAACATATATATATATATATATATACATATCTGTATATTGCTTAGCCCCTAAGACCTTTTTCTTAACTATGAGCCCATTTCATTATCTGCCACAGTTTAAATATACAATATGATAATGATAATTTCCTTATTTTTGAGCCAAAAGCTACCGAGTACAAGCATACTCTCATGCAGATACATATATTTGTATGAATGGACTACCTCTTTAAAGGGGTTCTTTAAGAGAGGCAAACAAATAAAAAGATAGAAGAGTGTTACTATATACACCACAAAAAAACTCTTTAAAACTTTATGAAAAAAATTATAATTTTTTAATATCCTTTCATCATCAAAAATGATCCTCAATATGTCTGCCCTGCTGATAAGTAACAGGAGCACTATAGCTTATCTTTTAGCCCCCATCCACATGAAATTGAAGAATAAGTTTTCAAATCAAACATCAAGTATTTTTTTGGAGATAACTAGTTGACTGTCGAGCTTTTGAGAAGAGGCTAATCAGGAATTCGGTCTTCGGTGAAGAATTAAAAACTGATTTAATTTATATTTTTGCTTTGAATTATTTTTAATTTGCCTATTTGCTTTTATAAGTTCATAGCAATACCTTAAAGAATCATAAGTCCAATAACCATGGAAAAATATAATTTTTTCTTACTCATTAAGAAAACAACCAATGCTGAATTCTTAAAATTCATACCAAAATATCTTAAGTTTATTAAAAGTACAAAAAATCAAAATTTTTTACCAAGGGCAATTCCCATATTAATTACTTTATATGATATAATTCACACAAACTTCCTTTAAACAAAACGATTGCTCTAAATAAATATAACAATGTCTAATGTACCTTTTGTTTGTAGTTGTAACAACATTAACTGACACTTGGTACAATGCCATGCAATTTACTGAACACCAATTAGATACATGACCTCCTGATTTTCGTCTTATCATATCAAAGTTATATTTCTTAACCTGAAAATAAAGGATGTGAAATACATATAAAATTTTTAATAACTTTAATAATTTAATGTGTAAAAAAATTTTAAAGCAAAATTATTTCCAAATAATAAATTAAATTAAACTCACTTTACACCAATTGCAAGCAACAATTTTCCTCTTGGCAAGAATATTTATATTCATACATGATTTAGAACAAAATGTCAAAAGTTCACTTTCATAATATACAGTCACCCAAGATGGTAAGGATTTATCGAAATACTTTTTACACATGAAGCAAGGCACTGAAAAAGGCACAATTATTAATTAATAATAATTAATAGCAATAACTGAGTATTGAAGTTTAACAATGTTAGGAAAACAATACATTTTTTAATACTCTGATCAAGAACTCAAAACTCAAAAATATACTTTAAAAGTTAAATATTAAGAACTATTTTAAAATAAATAAAAATCCTTTTATTATCTACTTATTTCTCAAGACAGTTTAGATTTTGTTACAGGAGCCAGCTTTAAAGAGAACTGTTTTTCCATCACCTCCCATAAAATGTAAAAATTAAAAAAACAATAAATAAAATAATTAGATTTTTAAGAATAGAAATGGTACTATAAGTTGAGGGAGAGTTGTATACATTTGGGGGCATTAAAGCAAGACACCTTGCATTCAAAGCAGGATAACACAAAAATAGTCAACTGTTAAGCTTACTTTTTTAAAAAGAGAATATTTCTCCCTCTATAGCATCCTCCAGCCTTTTTATTTATTTTAAATTGTCACTGCTTTTTGCAAGTGATACAAAATTACAATTCCCTAAAATACTAGGGAATATATTTTATTTTTTATTCAGCATTGAAAATAATTAATAACAATAATAATAACAAATAATTTGTTGGTCTAAATTTTGGGGATAATTGCTCTTTTTTTTTAATAATAAATTTACCCGGTCAAAAATACTTCAACTTATTTAAGCAAAAATCAAATAAGTTTAAAAGAGAATAATTTCAGGGCTTAAATAAATATTTGAGACTGATTAAAATATTAATTTCATCTATATATTTTCTGCACCACTATTTTAACATCAAAAGGCGATTATTCTAAAATACGAGGTTTGGCTATCAAATAACAAGACTGATGCTACAACAGAAGAACAACGCATGCGCCAATTTCGAACGACTGACAGTTGTGCAGCATAAAGCCTTTTCTTACGATTACGTTTGTCTAGAAATAAGTCTGGCTGTAACCTTTGTTTATGTAAAAGGGGTTTGTTGCATTTTGAAAAAAATAATAGTAGAGCAAGGAATTGTCTTGAAATTTCATATGAAATTAGATGAAACCCCAACTGAAACTTATTGTTTATTAAAATAAGTTTATGGCAATGAATGTTTATCACGTGTGCGAGTTTTTAATGGTTCAATCATTTTCAATATGGCGGAGAAGACGCTGGAGATGATGACCGCCTGGTTCACCCTTCCACGACCAAAATGGATGAAAATATAGAAAAGCAAGGTCATCTCGTTTGATCTGTCAGTTAACAATTTTTGAGACTGTGTGTGCAAAAGTGGTACCTAAAATTCTCACAATCAAACAAATAGAAGCTTGTAAAAAAGTGTGTACTGACACATTAGATACATTACAAAAGACCTGAACTTCTTGGAAAGAGTCATAACTAAGGATAAATCTTGGTTTTTCACTTACGATCCCGAACAAAACCTCAATCCATGCATTGGAAGGATCCAATCTAATCAAAAACTAAAAAAAATATGAGCGAATCGAAATTCAAAGCAATGATGATTGTTTTTTTCGACAATCATGGGTAGGTACACCTTCACTGGATTCCTGTAGGTCAAACTATAAATCAACAATACTACCGTGAGGTGCTTGCTCAACTCCGTGAGAGAGTAAAGAAAAAAATTATTCGAATTGTAGAAGATCAAGTCATGGGTTCTTCACCGAGATAACGAGCTGGCTGACAATGCATTGTCTGTCAAAATATTTCTAGCCAAGTATAATATCCTACTTTTACACTATCCACCTTATGACCTGGTACCATGTGACTTTTATCTGTTCCTCAAGGTCAAATCTGCATTAAAAGGAACAAGATTTCAGTCCATTAAAACTATGAAAGAAAAAGTGGCACGCGTCATGCAGGAGGAGCTCACCGAACAAGACTTCAAGCACTGTTTCGAACAATGGAAAATTAGCATGGAGCGTTGTTAAGGATAAAGGAGGGTTGTATATTGAAGGTGATAAAAACTAAATATGTATAAATTTAAAATAAAACATTTTACAGCAATAATCTCGTTATTTAATAGCTACACCTCGTATAAATAATAAGAAATTAATCAAATAAGCATCTGTCATCTAGTAAGGAGAATTCAACCTATATATTTAATATTTAATTTAACCTATAT
>KZ807036.1:321685-333147 GCA_000696205.2 Oncopeltus fasciatus
TAATAAAAAATATTAGTATACTCACTCTAAATTGACCTTTTTCCCCAATTGGAGCTAAAAATCCTTCATCATTTTCTGAAAGATCCTTTTGACAATAGCAGCAAACTTTAATGCCTTTCTTAAAGTCTTCTAAACAAATTCCAGAACAAAATTGCTTGACCTGGAACAAAATTGATGACATAAAACTAATGTAAATCAGAACAATGAATGTTAATATTTCATTACAATTAATAGATAAGAATTTTTATATTAAATTTAGAAGTTTTTATTTATATCGATTACATATTTTTAAATTTAAATACCAGCTCTTAAGTTAAGCACAAATTTATGAAGCTAATCTACTATAACTGCTCTGCAAAATTTTCTACAGAATTAAAGCTGTTATTAATCAGCAACATAAATAAGCCTTATAGAATTCACAAGGTTTTCAACTTATATATTAACTCTTCCTCATTTTGCGTTACTCAAGTCTTTTGTGTAGCCGTTCTGCCTGGCGGTAGACAGTGATACCGAGATCACATTGATTGAGGATTAAGATGATGGGAAGTGATATACTTCCGTCCAATAGTATAGGAAAGAGAGGGGTGTCTGATTAAAAGGTGCCAGTGGATGGCAAACAGTTAGTAAGTCATGAATTATAGAGACTTAATAGAGCCACAGTTGCAAAAATCGACATCAGTGAATCTGATGGAATATAGTGAATGGGATTAAAAATGGTCAGCTTGGATCAATACGAGGATTGGTAAAGAGACCTTCAAACTGTGGAAAGGAGCACCAGTGAAAAATACTGAGCTAGGGTCCATCGAATGGCTGCACCCATGAGTTACCCCCAGAGTTTACTGGAGGGAATTGCTACACACGTGAGAGTAGGCAAAGGGTAGAAGTCAAGAATTATACTTATAGTAATGGCTTGGATTTAAGAGGTATTTAAGACTAAGAGGAAAATATAATGCAAGAAGAGTGCCTTGGGAGAGAGAGGGGTTATTCAAACAATAACTACTTGTTCACGTAGACTTCGACGGTCGTCAGAAGTATTTACCGTTTCTTCTTACGGGTTGGACCGTGGCAAATAACACCAATTTGACACGGTCCAACCCGGAAGAAGAAACGGTAAATAACTACTTGGTTTGTCTTCTGACAAATATTAGAGAAAAAGAAATACTAATTGCTTGAATAAACATATCCCAACATTCCCTATATACACAGAAGGGTTATGAATGGAAATAACTCCAAAGGTTAGGGAAAAGGAGGTCACAGAAACTACACAAAGGTGAGTTTGGGATGGAAAATGGGCTTCCTTAAGGATGCTGTGTACTGCTCTTGGAATAAGAAATTAACACTAGAACTGTTATAACTCTAGGGAATTAAGAGCTAGGAGTTGGAAGTTTTGGACTAGAACAGGTTGAAGAGATACTATCTTACTGCAAAGTAGAACTCAGGAGCTGGTTAGGAAGAATTAGGATGGGACAGAGATCCTAATTGGTCCAAGACCTCTCAGCAGTGAGGGATAGACAAGCTATTGTGAGAGTACTCTACACCACAAAGGAGAGGATAGAAGTTCCCATCTACCCAGATTTTAATCAGCCATTTCTGCTGACTACCCACATATCCAGAGAGCAGAGTGGTCCTACATTTGTGATATACAGGAAAGCCCCATAGGTGGGCTAGGGACAACTCAAAGGAACTGATAAACTGCTCTACAACACATAGTTACTGGTTGTGATATGGGTTGCCAAGTAAGTCCGATGCTACCTGCTTTTTTTGGTAAGAAGTTCCTACTGCTAGCTAACATTATAGCATAATATTGAGTGAAGCTGTATCCTGTGAGGGGCACAGACAGCTTAACCATTGGTGGATAAGGTACTGGACTTCTGAGCCAAAGGTCCCAGGTTCAAGGCTCACAGTGCACAGTTGGTTTTTATTTTCTTTTAAACATGAATGACTTTATTAGTAGGGAATTTTTGTTGATGTTTGGTCAAGATTGATAAAAAAAAATGCAATTAAAAGAAACGTGTATTTTTTATTGTCTGTCGATATTTCGACTTGCATTGTAAGCCTACTTCAGAACTGTTGAAAAAAAAAAATTTCATAAGAAAAACAAAAAAATTAAATAATTTAATTATTATCACATAAAAGTAAGTAGTGTCAGAAAGTAAAGTGAACATTTTGTTGTAGTAGTAATTTCTGTCCTTAATACTGTTTTATTGTCTTTGACAGCTCTTGTTATTATGATATTGATATTGTGGTTTTTTAGAAATTTTCGGACAGCCATGAGGTCTGAGGAAAATTTGAAGAGGAGGGAGTCATCGGTTTATAGGTGGTTAATGATGATGTTACTGACTAAAAAGTTTCCTCTTGTCTTCACTAACAGTGTGATGTGAGTCTCGATAAATGGATTCTAAATCAACTATTAATTAGGGAATATTTGATTTAGAATCTTGTGGGAGAACTGAGAAGTTGGGGCCCAAACTTAATAATGTCTGAACAGGAGGGAGGATATCAAACTCTTCTAACAGAACCAATTTTGTCAATAAAATTCCTTGTTCCACTTCTAATTTCATGTAGAATCAACAATTACAAAAATGAAATCAGCAAAAAGAAAATAAAAACTGCTCTAACACATGTCATTCATGAAGGACACGCATTTGAATATGATAACATTACCATTCATTCCACTGAACCCTATGATAACATTACCATTCATTCTACTGAACCCTATGAACACAAACACTTATTATCTGAAACCGTACACATTAACGCAATCCAGTTAACGAATGAACTGACATAGAAAGAGTTTCTTTAACTAATTCAACCATTTTCAACATTCTGAAAAACAATTGGCCCTCTTCCTAAAAAAAACCAGTCTAACTTGTCTCATAGTTCCTTAGGCTACTTAACCAAAATATGTACCTAGAGCCTCATACCCCCACCCTTTCACTACCCACGTCATCCATCTAAATAGTTTTTTCTAATTTCAAAACCCTACCTCCTGACTGCATGAACATTTGATCCAGGTGGCAAAACTTGCCTACACTTCATGATAGATAGGTATGGTGAATTTTTCAACACATTTTTCATTATCATACCTTCTATTATCTGTCTTCATTGGTTTCTGCAAACCATCTTCTGTTGGTTCGGCATGTATATGTGGCATGTATTCGGCCAGAAGATAGACAGAGTCCAAAAGCACTCGCCAACAGAAGATGGTTTGTAGAAACCAATGAAGACGGATAATAGAAGGTGTGATGATTGTTCTATATTCATTGGTGGTGGAAATAACCTTTTAGATTATTTACATTTTTCATTGTTTTCCCACAAAATTTGATATCACATTACTTTTAGTTATGGCAATTTTATGTAATAATAATTTAAATAATCTCATTTTTTTATGTTCTTCTGATGACATTGTATTTCAACAGCCGTGAAGATCGCTTACAGTGTAAGCCAAATGTCGGAAGACAAAAAATACACATTTCTTTTTAAATTATATTTTTTTGGATGATCCTTGACCGAATCCCAACAAAAATTCTTTACTAATAATAACTTTCTATTTTAATGAATTTACTTTTGCCAAAAATTAGATTATGGGTAGGAGGGGGATTTAGAAATTTACAAAAATGTATGCTTATTAAATCTTTGTTATAGTGTTAGGAAATTGTTGATAGAAAATATGTGTTCATCTATGTTCTATTTTTTTAAATAAAATAAAGACATTAACTCAGCTTTTGCATTTAAAACAAGTCAAACAATATATTATAAATATTTATTTTGTATCTAAATGATATCTTCAAATTCAAAATTTCAGGGGGTTAAAAAAGCAAATTCTTAGGTTGAATTGTAGATTTGCTCTTCAGTCAAATAATAAACAAGATACAAGCTGCATAAATTAAGGAATAAAATAAAATACTTTTAAGTAATTTTCATCACCTCATGACCAAAACGGACACAATATTTTCCCATTGATGAAGGAGGTACATCTTTTTTACAGGCTGTACAAAATGACCACATCTTTGACTGGTATTTACCTAAAAACAAGATACTGATTCATAATGATGAATTATTAGAGCAGAATGTTAAAGAGTTAAATTATTAACTGTATGTGATACACTAAAGTGTAGTAAAAATAAAAAATTACAATGAATAAAATTTTTGGGGAGGAAATTTTCTCTTTTTGTGTGTTCACTACACTCTTCCTCCTGTTCAGGAATAATATGCATGTATATATGCTAAAAATTTAAAATATTTAAAAACTAAAATTGAAATAAAAACTGAGCTTAATTGGCTAATAAAACTTTTTTTTTAATAGATATTTTTGTATTTTGATTGTATTTTCTAAAACCAAATAGGTAGTTAGTCATTTACCTTCAACATAAACTAGGCTAAGTTCAGATTTGAATTTAGAAATGGGGTTTTTCAAATTTTATAATAAGTATAAGCAACTACCAGGCTGTTCAATAAGTTTTGCGGTTTGATAAGAAAAATAATTTTGTGGTTTGAAATACACTTTATTAATAGGTATAGTCTCCCTGAACATCAACGCACTTGTTCCAACGAGATTTCTATTTATGAATTCCATCCCTGAAGTGAGAATCAGGAAGGGCTACAAAATAATCTTCCACAACTGTTATGACCTCATTATTTGATGAAAAACGCTTTTTATGCAAGAACTTTTTTAGGTCTCAAAAAAGATGGAAGTCACTAGGGACCTGATCTGGTGTATAAGGTGGATGCTCAAACAATTTAAACTTTTATTTCATTCATGGATTTTAGCCATTGTCAAAATGCTTTGGTTACATGATGCATTCTCCTGATAAAACAAAATTGCTTTCTTCTGCAAACTGTTTTTTTTTCTCAAATTTTTTCCTTTGGCTGGTCTAAAAGGTTACAATAACATTCAGAATTTATAGTTTTACCAATTTGCAAATAACCCACAAATAAAATTCCTTTCGTGACCCAAAAAACTGATGCTAACACCTTCTTGACCAATTTTGGGACACAAACTTGTTTCAGAGCCAAAGAACCAGGTTCACACCACTCTTTAGTCTCTTTTTTTGATTCAGGATCATTGTGACAGACCAAAATCTCATCCATAGTGATGAATTCAAATGTTTTTATTCTATTGTTAGCGAATGCGGCACCCATTGTGCACATAATGTGCCAAGGGCTTCTACTAAATCTCTTTGAGTCATTAAATGGTTTTTCAATACTACATTCAGGATTTTTTTCACGATTTCTGATGTTGTTTTTGGACATCCTTGATCTGGATCTTCTTCAAGGCTTTTAATTTAAAATTCATCAATCCATCTTTCTACTGTACTAACTGAAGGTGAAGGGTCCTTATACGCTTTCAATATTTGTTCATACATTTTCTTTGCTTTTAAACCTTCCAAAAATAAAATTCAAGCACTGCACAATACTTGGTTTTTATCCATTAAAAAAATCACTGAGACACGTCGATACTAAATGGCTCGTAAACAAAGAATAAATTGACAGATTGAAATGAAACTTCACATACATTCATATGAAGAGTACACCAAAATAACAACACTTATTGAACAACCTGGTATAAAGCAGATAATCTGAGAAATACAAATATTATTAGTTATATATTAATCATTTAAGGTAATATATAAATTATGAAAAATGTATTTGTTCATAATGTGAAACCCATGTGTTTAATCAAAGATATCAATATTAAAATGCCACATCTTAATTAAATCAAGATAATTATATTTTTCTAGAGTTCTATGGGTACAGAAATTATGTATAGTAGGAGTTTTTTTTTAATAATAATAAAATAATAAATTTAATTTTTCTTTTACATTTGATTCAGTTTTAGAACAATCCAATTAAGCCAGGTATTGACTACAATAGGAGAAGAAATCAATATAAAGGAAATGGTAATAAATATACAAAATTTGTACAGAGATAACTTTCTTGGTTAGTTAGTTATTTCTCATATTGGAAGATTATTAGAACTTTAGTTCAAAAGAACATAAATTGTACACTACAAATTTTACTGCATACAACAAAAATCACACAACTAATTATTATACATTGGAAAACAACAAATAAACAAAAGAAAAAGTAATAGAGCTGCTACTGCAATAATTAGTTCTCATATACTTAGATGATTTTAGTTTTAGGGTTTGGTCAAGGTAGATCCAAAAAACACAAACCTAAAAAATGTATTTTTTAATAAAGGATTATCTGCCGATGTTTCAGCTTACATTGTAAGCCATCTTCAGGGCTGTAGAAATACAATTTCATGAGAATACAATAATAATTGACAATAATATAATAGAGAATTACAATAATATAATGAGATATCAAGAGTATGAATGTAGAAAGCTATGTAAGAGAATTTAAAAAGATTTTGAAAAACAATTTGAAAAAAAAAAAAGCAATTGAAAAAACATGCAAACAACTTATTGAAAAATAATTGATTAACATCAAAACAGTAATTTGCCACACCCACCTATTATGAAGATGAGAGAGGACGATCTGTCCCTAAGTTCAGCTCTCTTTCTCAATAAACCTGTCAAACACTTATCCCAGTTCCAAAGTTACCTATTCCCAATAATCCCCTTCCTTTTTTTCCTTTGTCCTTTTTATTGCCCTCTCTTGAAACAGGCCGCTTTCCCTTTGTACCTTCTGTCTCTTACCTTCTTCCCCCACCTTTATACCTCCCACGGGTGTATAAGAAAAATTTATACTTTAGTCATGGAAATGTGAACTTAGGGACAGGACGTCCTCTCTCATCTTCATGATAGGTAGGTGTGACAAATTACTGTTTTAATGTCATTCAATTATTCTTCAATAAGTTGTTTGCATGTTTTTTCAATTGTTTTTTTTTTTTAAATTGTTTTTCAAATCTTTTAAATTCTCTTACATAGCTTTCTACATTCATACTCTTGATATCACATTATATTATTGCAATTCTCTATTATACTAATTTGAATTATTATTGTATTCTCATGAAATTGTGTTTCTACAGCCCTGAAGATGGCTTACAATGTAAGCCAAAACGTTGGCAGATAATCCTTTATTAAAAAATACATTTTTTAAATTTGTGTTTTTTGGATTTACCTTGACCGAACCCCAACTAAAATCATCTAAGAATAATATCTACGGTCAAAAAAACTCTCCTTTTAGTTCTCATATATTATTTCTAATTTTTCAAAGCAGTGAAATCGGAAGTCCTTAACATGCAACACTTGAATACTCTTAAATGACGTTAAACATGATGTTAACAATAGATTTCCTTATGAAAAGATAAAAATCCAATTAGATCTTGTAATTTATGAGGAAAGGTTAGTCAGGGATTCAGTGATAGGAAGAAGAATTAAAACCGATTTGTAAACAAACAAGTCAACTAGTAACCTCCAAATTGATTCTTATAATGTACAATTTAAATTAAATATATATTATATAGTAATATATATCTATGGAAAAGTAAGACTCTAGTAACTCTATTCAGCATCACTTTCCCTTGTTTAAATATAATACCTCCACTCCCTCAAAAGAGAGTTATGGTTTTTATTTAATTAATCACTAGAAAATTGAAACAAATCTCTACTCCAATACTAATTAGTAGAAATAATAATATTTTATTTCCCAAAGAGATTATTAGTTGAAAATTTTATGAAAAAAATAGTTATTAATTATATGAAAAACAAATAGCTATTCATGAAGCCATATTCACTAATACTATTTATTTGTGACTGGGTTTTTTGCTATATTTCGGATGGCTTGCTGCTCAGTTGATTCTAATACTATTTATGTTTAGGGCTATCCCAAACTGTTGGATATCAGTAAATCAGCTAGTTCAGAATCATCAGTACCTTCTATCATTAACATGAGAATATCACCCTTATACAGATGATTCATTTTCACTTAATTGAAAACTTAATAATAATAATAATAATTCACCAAACAGAAATACTCTAGTGAATACTATTTTATATTCCAACAATTTTTTTTTTTTAAACTTTTATTTATTTATTACATTCTGTTAAATAAAAACATTTTGTAATTTGATTACAATGGAAATGACATTCAATGTCAATCACATGAGAGAAGGTGACCAATGACATAACTCTCAAATAATTTACAGGCTATGTCCCCAGTAGGTCACGGGGCCATCTTCGTTTGAGTCGACAGGGAGGGTTGTAGGGGTTGGAGTTGGAAGACATGGTCTGTACTAGTAGATTAGGATGGTATGGCAGTTTACTGTGGAAAAGGATGAAGCGGGAAGAAATGAGGTCTTGAACAAAAGGAATGTATAGTATGCATTTATAGGGAGCATAGGTTTGAGTCCTGGCTGGGACAGGTAGATTTTTTATTCTGTTTACTTGCACTAAAAATTGTTTAAATTTACGTGCAATTAAATACCACAAAAAAATAATATTTATAAAATTTAAATTTAAAAGTAAATAATCAGAGTCATTTAAACAGCTCCTCCGAGCATAAGGCGATATATTTGTCAGCCTCGGAGGTTAGACTCTTGACACTAGTGCGGAGAATTTAATAACTTGTCTCGGTAGCATAAATGGAAAAAACACCAGCCCGGATAGCAGGAGATCCAGGTTTGAGTCCTGGCTGGGACAGTTAGATTTTTTATTCTGTTCCCTTGCGCTAAAAATTGTTAAAATTTACACGGGATTAAATACCACAAAAAAATAATATTTATAAAATTAAAATTTAAAAGTAAATAACGAGAGTCATTTAAACAGCTTGACAATGTCAGCTCCTCCAAGCATAAGATGATATATTCGTCTGCTTCGGAGGTTAGACTCACGACTATAGTGCGTGGAAGTTAATCACTTATCAGACTTGTCTCGGTAGCATAAATGGAAAATGCACCGACTCGGATAGCAGGAGGTACTGGCTGGGACAGTTCGATTTTTTATTCTGTTCCTTGCACTAAAAATTGTTAACAGTACTTAATTTTTTTTTTGGGGGTTTTCTTCTGTGAAGGTGACCTACCAGTCCTGTCTGGACTTTTTGTCTAAAAGAACCACTTCTTCAATGCCAGACTCCCAGAGGAGAGCGACCTGCCATGTCCCATGTTCTTCCCCCATCAATATCTAATGATTTCCAATCCACGCTCCACTCCTTTTTCATAGAATTTGGCGCCCTCATCACTCCTTTGCTAAACCTATTGTCAATGGTAGTCTCTAATATGATTTCCTCATCAAGTAGTAAATAAAATCCTCCTCTCCTAGATCCTTTTCTGCCCTCCTCTGGAATGCTAATGGAATTCAAACACATACAAACAAACTCAAACTAACACTAGAAGACAAATGTATAGACGTACTCTTACTTACGGAAACACGAATAACAAAAATAAAAAACTCAATATACCAGGCTGCACAACTTACCAAACTGATCACCCAGACGTACGAGTTCATGGTGGAACTGAGCTCCTCATGAGAAGTGCTCTCATACACATTTTTTAATACCTTCCACTCCTACAGGCTCACTCCCATCCACTTGAATCCATCAATACCTATCTTTTCTGCAATATATAGCCCTCCTAATAAATCTATCACTCCCTATCACCTCAGGCCAATTCCAAGAGCATTTTAAATCCTTAGGTTCCTGTTTCCTCTCTGGCAGAGATTATAATGCAAAACATCTGCAGTGGGGCACAAGAACGACTAACTCCCTTGACTGTGCTGTGAATAATGCTATCTCCTCTCACAATCTTTCCACTCTAAGTCTGTCCTCTCCTACCTATTAGTACTCAAGCATTTGACCACCGATGTAAACCGTCTTCCTGATATCCTAGATTTTTCATATGTAAAAATCTTATTCCCTAGCACCTCTCTGTTAAAACATTAAATGAGTTTTCCTCTGACCACAACCCTACGTACCTGTCTAGCCTCTCAGAAGCAGACAAATTCCTCTGCACTGTTACTTGCAGAATTATGAAGTATCACGAACCTTCTACCCCCTAGACGTAGAACCTTCTACGAATCTCAGTTGAGAAGATGATTCCTGGGCCTCTTCTGACAAAGACAAGAACCAAATTTTATAAATTTTTTTGTGGTATATAATCCCAAGTAAATTTTAACAATTTTTAGTACAAGTGAACAGAATAAAAATTATCAAGAACCAAATGTTTGCCCAGCATCTAAAGCAAACATTCACTCCTCATACAGATCCCGATAATTTGTCCAAAAATGCGGAGATTAAGGAGTCCCTGGACATACCATTACCAATGTCCTAACCGATTAAGACAGTGATACCTTCTGAGGTCAAGTACATTATTATCCATTTGCCTAAGCACAAAGCACCCGGCTACGACCTTATCATCAGGCTAATACTTTGAAATCGACCCCCAAAAGCAATTTTTTTCCTCACTTACCTCTATAGCTTTGTCCTTCAAACCACCCATGTTCCACTTCTAAGGAAATTTTCTGAAATACTCATATTTCCTAAAACTGGTAAACCTTTACCCAACATATTATCCTATCGACCTATTAGCCTTCTTCCTTTACTTTCCAAGGTTTTTGAGGATGTTCTTCTTTAACAGATGATACCATGATAATAACTTCCTTAAATATTCTTCCTAATCATCAGTCTGGCTTCTGATCCCATCATTCTACTGTCCAGCAGGTGTTCTGCGTTGTAGACTTTATTTCCTCTTCTCTCGAGCGAAAAGAATTTCGCCCTGGTACATTCTTAGATGTCACTCAAGCATTTGACTGAGTATGGCATACTGGTCTATTATATAAGCTTAAGTCCCTACTTCGATATACCATCTACCTAATCCTCAAATATTATATTTCTAACCGTTTCTGTAGGGTCCGATCAGATTACTCCGAACACTTCCTTCTGAAATCCCGAGTTCCACAGATCAGTGCGCTTGGACCTATGTTTTTTATCCTTTATACTGCAGACATTCCCCTTTTAGCCCTCTGTGCAGATGACAAAGTGATCCTCTCCCATCCTGTTTCTAAAACTGCTTCCAACATTTTACAAAACCACGTTGATGCTATTTAGCAGTGGTGCAGCAAATCGAGATTCAAAATAATTGAATCTGAACCTACGGTGTAGAACTGTGGCGTGCCGCTAAGCCTTCCAATATCCAACAAATAAAATCCTTTCAGTCCAAAATGTTCTGAATAATTGCTAATGCTCCATATTATGTGTCCAACTCTACCCTTTATTTTCCTTTTGTCTAAGACCTTATCTCCACCTGCTTCAAGCTCTTTCATAGTAAACTCCAATTTCATCTTAATCCATATGCCCAATTCCTGTTGTCGGACACCAATTTTCACAATCCTCCCCTGCAATTAATGGCCTCACGACCTCCTGGGCATATGTTTATGCCCAAACATAATAGAAGGGGGGTCGGTCGATGGGCCCTTTCTATCTGCACAGAGATGATCATTTATTTATTTTATTGTTATTTTTAGTTTTTGTTTATTTATTCATTTATTATTATATTTATT
>KZ807036.1:333162-350661 GCA_000696205.2 Oncopeltus fasciatus
ATTTATATTTTTTCTCATATATTTTTTATTTTTATTAATTGCACATATCAAATTACAAGATGTTAACTAACATAATGTAATAAATACAGATTTATTTATTTTAAAATTTTTTTTTAAGACTTGGTTTATTTGCATGCTTTAACAATTATTGTCAACATCTATCAAAAAGCCCTTTTCCAAACTCAAAAAACATAATGAACCCAGTACTTTTACGGATAATACAAATTAATTTTAATACTATTATTATTTAGTAATTGTTTGGGGAAAAAAAAGAACTTAGAAAAAAAAAATGACTCACCTAGACAATCTTCATTACAGAATTCCATTGTTTCCCATGATAATATTTTATCATCTGGAAGTAGACTGACATTAGTATCACAGTTTACACAAATTCTTGATTCTAGCCCAGCTTCTTGTTGCTCTGCCGTTGGTACTGCAGGAATATTTTTCCTCTGGAGAGCATTAATTTGTTCAGTCTTATGGAGCTTTAAGCACTCATCCGAGCAAAGATAACACTGTGAGCCACTAATGTCCACTGATGTCTCACAAAGAGTTAACTGAAATGAGAAATAATAAGCAAGAATCTCAATTAAAAACTGCATAAAATCAGTAGTAATAACTAAAATTGAAGTTAGATTAAGACATTTTAACTTATTTTAGTATCAGTATATGTTATTATTAGGAAGTAGGTAAAAAGTAAAGATTATATTACTAAATAATATTACTATTAATTTATTAATAACAACTTACCGTTGAACATTGAATACACTGATGAACTGCAGGTGTTGTTAATTTTGTTATTTTCAGTTGTCCATATTCTGTTACTTTTTTCTTAGGATAAATAACCTGAAGAACAAAAATTATCCATATCATAATACAATTACATAGAAACCCACTATTCATCGAAAGAGAAACCCTTAATTGAGACCTAAACTTAACTAATCCTTCAAGTAACAAGTAAGAGAGAGAGAGAAAGAATTATACTAAATTAGATATCTTTATTGTCATAGAATGTGCATATTTTCTTCCTGACAATTTCAAGCTAAATATAAAAGTACAGTTATTTAATGCCCCCAAAAATATAAATTGAGAGAGAGAAATAGTCAACTGTTGTTGAAGTTTCTGTTGAATTGATAAATTATTTTCAAAAATAAGAATAAAACAGTCTGGATAATTTAAAAAGTGTAAATGGTTATATATTTATTATATAATGAATAGAAATTCTAGTAAATATACAAAATAGAAAATTGAAAGCTGTGTAACAAATACTTATGATTTGAATTATAAGCATAAAAAATCATTACTCTAATTTTATAAAATAACTTTTTGGCAAGTATATATACTGTATTTGTACAATATATTTTGTAATTTTAGTTTTGTCATATATCAATAAATTGTAATTATTATAATAATAAATTATTATTGATGTAGATTCCTTCATCTATTTAGAACTCAATTTTTTTTTTTTTCCAAATTGGAAAGATGAGTTAGAATACTCAAGAAGACAGCAATTGGTGGGTGTAGTAGTGGCACACCAGCAAATTTAGATACGTACCAACAAATTAATGGAAATTTTTTAATTTCTTCAAGGTAAGAAGGTTATGGATTCCATTTCATACATACTTTTGAAGAAAACAAAAAATTTCTTTAGTGAATTAACAAAGGTTGACAAACTAAATTATATTTAAGTACTTAACTTGAGAGCTACGCTGACCTGAAAAGTACCGTTTGAACTACTGTTAAATAAGATAAATTAAAAATATGAATATTAATCAATTTGTCTCAGGATACAAATATTAATTACACTGACTGCCCCCCTAAAGCCTCAGGAAATTTCTTATTGTAATAAGCATTTGCATTTTTTTAATTGAAATAAGCAGAACAGCATTTTAACTTGCAATAGCAAAAAGAAGGTAAATCAATTAAACAATATATTCTAAGCAATTAATGAGAGGGAATAGAATAAAAAAATCTATCTGCCCCAGCCAGGACTCGAACCTGGATCTCCTGGTTGCCGGGCCGGTATGCTATTGTGGTGGGAATTTAATAAGTTATCTAGTTCGTCCTGGTGGTGCAACGGGCAGCATATCGGTCCGGCAAGCAGGAGACCCAGGTTCGAGTCCTGGCTGGGAAAGATAGATTTTTTTTTAAATTCTATTCCCTCTCATTAATTGTTTAAAATTTACGTGGGATAATAAACCAAAACCAAATAAATATTTATAAAGAATATATTCTAAGTCTGAACACAAAATAAAAACCATTCAAACATGGCCAGTCCAAGAACCACAAAAACCCACAATAATATTAATTTAGGGACAGTGTTTGTCTAAAAAGACCCAAATAATGATCTTATAAACAATTTGTAAAAGGGTCAAAACTCTAACTCCAATATATATTTAATTAAGTATTGATGAACTGATTAAATGAAGTTGAAGAACAGGCAAATTCAAAAATGTCACATAACAAGGAAATACTTGATGCTAGTAAAAACAAGTGGATATTCTGGCATCAGTAAAAGGAACACTTTCCTGCTTTGAAGAAGGCATGTATGTAGTATGCTTGTATGCCCAAAAACATTAAGACCATAAACTGATGGTAAGATACGAGGAAAATGCATAGATTTCAAAACTTAAATCAGAAATGACAGATATATCTCTAAATCCTGAAGCAGATTACATAAAAGAAGTGTATGTAACACAATTAAATTGTATTACTGTTCAATCACAATTTAAATACAAATTTTTTCCATCAATATTTTTAATAATAACAGGTGAAATACCTAATTATACATTTCAACTTAAACTTAAAAGATAATATGAAGAAAGAGCATACAATTACTTGTTTAATTGAAAAGAAATAACTAGTGGTCAAAGGAATCACTGAAAACGGCATAGTGTGATTGTATAATACCAGTGAAGGGTAAAACCCAACGGTTCAATTCAAATATGTAAAGTGTAAATTACAAATTAATTTGACATTCAGTACTTCAAAACAAGCACTATCCAGTATGTTGATTAATTGATTATTTATGCTTTATTGATTAAATTTTTCCCTTTCTTAATGGTGTACACATTTTCAAAATCAAATAATGTTACATTGGCTTTTCCATGGTCTCCAGAAATATTCATAAATTCTTATTCTGGATTTTATCAATTTTATAAAATGTGTTTCTTCTCAAAATATTTTTAGTCTAATAAAAAACCTACAAAAAATTTGAATTAATTGAATTAAATGTTTATTACCTTGAGGACTTTTTTTCCAGATTCTCTGTTGCCAGAGGGGCCTTCATCAGGTTTCTTAGAATATCCATGATCTTTCCCATCAACTTTATCACCAGATGAGTTCAAATTAGTTTTAATGTACTCAGGAGAAATTGTTTTGTCACCAGTAATGACTTCACTCTGTTCATCTTTCTCGATAATCATATTATTTTTTGAAGTTGAGGAAATAAACGACCTATCAACAGCAGATTGCTCACAGCCATCCATTGCAGTTATAGAATCAGATGTTTCATCTTTGTCACTTTCTAATGGGTTTGAGGCAGTTGCCTCAGGAGTAGTAGGACCAGAGTGTGCTTCAACAAATATATCAGACCCATCCAGAGTAGTAACCATATGAATTTTTAACCCACCATCATTGTTCTCCTGGGTTTCAATTGAAACTCCTTCAGATACTTTATCAGTATTAATTTTGGCACTTATCTCGCCGACTCCCTTTCCATTATTATTTGATAATTGAGAAGCAACGGATTTTTCATTCTCAGTGGAACTCATCAAATGAGGACCTGAACCAAGTTCATCATTACTGAAAGAAGAATTCTCATTCGAATTAAGAATATGAATAGAAGAAGAATCATTGGACATATTATTCTCGTTTAAATTTTGTAGAGCTGGTGTTTTTTCCATTATATTATTGTCAGATGATGGGAAAACCCTTCTAAATTTGTTTGCCATCTTTATTTTATTTTCAACAGTTTCTTCATTATCATTTATTGACAAAGGAGATGATGTGCCCTGAGCCAGTAAATTCCTTTCATTAAGAGATAATTTAGACTTCTCAGATTCACCTTGAATATGTACAACTTCCATTTTCAACCTAAAAAAAAAATACAAACTTAATGTACTACACAATTCATAAAACAAAATATAGAATTATAATTAGGAATATACCAAGATATTAAAAACTTCAAATAAATATTAGTATAAATTAATAGTAATAAATTACTATTAAAGGAAAACAAAAAAACTCAACAGTATATCTGTAGCCAACCCTCTTGGTATATATTTTCAATGTGATTACCTGCTTAAAAGTGACCTTACATGTCATATTTAAGGATGTTAAATGAGATAGATGAATGAAGGATTGAGAAACAATCAAGTGGATGAAGGATTGAGATTAAATAAGAATATAGTGTAAAAATAGAGAAAGAGGAAGAAGGGGATTCCTTAGGCAAACATTCCACACAGATACCAAACTGTGAATGATCTGAATTTCATGCAACAATTAGAATACTCTTTAAGGTCTTAAGTGAAATGGATAAAAAAAAATTAGAGCAGGAACTAAAGGTTATCTGGAGATATCCCAAGGTGACATGTCTTTAATATACATGTATGTATGTGTGTGTGTGTGTGTGTGTGTGTTCACCAGTAAGCAGAACAGCATTTGCAATTTCTAAAATAAAGAAATTGAATTCAGTATTTGAGTTGTAGTGAAAGTGTGAGGGAATGTCTTGCCACCTAGATCAAATGTTCAAGACTGAACATTTGACGCAGGTGGCACGAAGACATCCCCTCCCTCTCACCCTCATGATTCAAATTTAGTTCAAATTCACCTGTTTTTTTTTTTTTTTTTTTTTTTTGCTTTTTTTGAACCATTGAAAAATTAATAGTTGCTTTCTTGAGATTAATAATTGATATTCCAATGTCCAATTTATGGAAATGATTCATTGTTTTTAGGAATAATTTTAATTTGTAAACTATAGAATCAGTCTCATAAATGATTAGATTGTATAAAGCCCTGAATGCCTTTGGAACAGAAACTCTGCTCACTATAGTACATAGTATATTTCAAAATCGTAATTATTTGGCCAATCTATCATGAACTATGCCTTTTTTTTTTTCATTGGTAATATTAAGAACTTATAGGCACATACTTTAAAAAGAACACCACTGGTCTTCTAGAAAATTTAAGAAAGAAGTTTTTGAATTTTATAATTCATTTATTTAGTTCAGATTTCACATCAAACAAGGATTCCTTGGTTTTGGAGTCTAAAAAAGCATAATATTGGTTCAGGAGCATAAATCCAATAGTGACGTTTAAAGACTTCATTGATAATATCATTCAATGAATGATTCATATGATTCAAATTTGAATCAAGGAAAAGAAAACTTCTGAATGAGGAAATAGGCAGAAATAATTATTTCTTCACAACATATAGTGCAATATGGAAACTATGTCCCCAGTTTGATTCACATTTTGCCCAGATGAGCCATTAAATATGAGGAAGAATTAGTATTTGAATGCTAAAACTTTTATCGAAATAGCTATATATTGAGAAACTCTTTGCCACTCTTTCGTGTAAGTGAATAGAGAAGATATTTTATTAGCTAACTATAAACACAAAACACTAATTCCCATAACTTTCCCTAAATAAAATATTTCATAAAAAGGCACTCATAGCGAAGGAAGATTAAGTCAAAGCATATCCAGCATACATCATTCCTATAAGAGCATAGATCAGTTTCTCTTGAAGTTTTTCTGCAAAACTCACACATCTCCTTTTATGAACAATCAATCCAGCCATAGTGGCATACTTAGCATTGACATTTAAAGTAGATGTTATTCTTTTAAATTAAACACATTGACTTGAGGCCTATTAAATTATAATGCTTTTATTTTTCCTTTTAATGAGTTAAAAATTAATCATTCATGAGATGTGTAGAGTTCTGAATGATTATAAAAAGATTAAAAGCATGTCATTTCTCATATTGAATAAAAACCTAATGGCTACCTAAGTAACATAAAATGAAGAATAACGGATGTAAGCATTTTTTTTTTTTTTTTTTTTTTTCAATGAGAATGGGAGGTTTTATAGTTGCTCAAAGCAAGATGAATGAACTTGGGTTTCAGATTAGATTTCAAAAATACATTGTTACTTATTTTTAAGTAGTGGAGGTCTGAAGAGTGAACTAGCTCTTTAGGGGAACTCTGAGGTCAAGGGATTTTTTAGTCGAATTTGGAACATTTTCCAATCTACAGTATTATTAATGACAGAATGAGGACTTTCTTCATTAATAGAATTAATGAAAATCCAGACTGATGGATTGACATCTGAGAAAAAATTAATTTAAGGCTGAGATTGTGTGTTGTAGGGGGACTAAGATTTTTTTCACAAAAAATTCAATAAAAAAAAGAAAAAAATCAAGGAGACAATAACAGTGAGGCATTAGGTAAAAGAGAAAGAAATTGTAAAATGAAATAGCATTTCTTTTAGATTATGACCCAAGAGTTAAAAGGTCCTTGAGCACTACTTTAAGTGTTTAAAATTATGATCAACACCATCTATGAAACAAGGACCAAGGGATTGAAAATTTACAAGAAAATTACTGGATTTAAAGTGATTAAGGGGCTTCTTAGTTGAGGAAAGCTCCTCCACTTTAGACACATTGTTGAAAGTGCTCACACTGTTTAAGAACAAACTAAGTTATACCATTTAGTTGGCATTTGAGGCACTGCTTCACATTATGTGAAGGGTGGATGCTTCTCTACTCTCACTATGCAGTGGTTCAATGAATTTACACTCCCACCTTTGAAGTTTTCTGTAGGTCATCAATAAACAAAGTTTATTCAAATTCTTTTTTTGGGCCAAAGAATAATAACATTGTAAACATTACATACCTCAAAGCCCAGATCAGTCAATTAATTATTTTTTGATGCATTCAAGCGTAGTAGAGTGATTATGGTTTTGAATTATCATTTAGGCAGCTTACTGTTCTTTGTGCAAGTATGGTTTTCAGCATTTATCTCTTTAAATAATTTAAGACAATCTGGTAATGAAATGAATATCAGGGTTGACTGATTAATTTTTGTATCATGTTGTCACTTTAAAAGGGTGTATCTCCCACGGCCAAAACTTTTGTCTATTAAGGGTACATGAAAAAATCTTGTTAATATCTAACAAATATAGACGTGGTAGACCTAAACAGAATGATGAGGGCTCAACTTCCACTCATTGTTGGCAATATCTTATAAAGGCTTAAATGGGTATAGAGGCAAATCAGGAGCAATCTCCAGGTCATTATCTTTAGGGTTTTATTCCATCACATTGTAGATTGGAAGCAGATGAAATGAAATCATTGGGGAATTGTGCTTAACTTTTCCTTCACTCTCAATTACCTAGAGATAGAAATAATCCCCAATTTTTTTAAAAATAAAATAATTGAGGAATACCTAACAAATTATATGAAATTTAAAATAAGTAGTAGCTGAGACATAAAACCCAGAAAGAGTTTTTTTGTAAAAACAGATAATAGATAATAATAGACAGTGAATTCTAAGAAGATAAGCTAATCCTACCTCCAGGGAATGGCAATTACTCTTATAGGAGTTTGACAGCAGCCATTGTAGAGAGAGGACGTGTTTTTTAAGCTCCCTGCAATTGTTTCTTTAGAAGTGATCAAAAGTGTTTGGTAATACCAAACTGGTCACAGTTGAAGATGTTGCCAGCCTGAAGACATTGACAAAGTTTCGAGGAATTTCACAGAGGAACAAACGCACAGCAAGTGAGTGAAATACTCAATTTTTTTTTTAGTAGCAAGGAGTATATAGGCAGACGTGCTTACTAAAGCGCGTCCCCTCTAGCTCCCAGCCAGCTAGCTGTTATCGGCCAACTTAGACTATCGACTAAGCAGATTAATTAATCTCTGCCTAATTCTCAGCTTAGCGATAAAGAGCAGTAAATATTTATATTTACTGTTTATTTATTAATTACATAATGGACGATGCCATCATAAAAAAAATAGCCATGAAAGGAAAGTGCCCTCATTCAGCGGGAGGCTCACAAATGTCGCTCCCCAAAAATAAATTAAAACAAGACAAAAATAGAGCCACGAAGACACCTTCATCTTCAAGCCTAAATGAAAATATGCAGACCTCAACAACGAGTAGAACTGCATTTCCTCCATTTCCGGTTCACCCTCCGATATCGGGTCTCTCGACCCCGCTCAGACCACTACTTCACAGTTCACAGAGACTTCACCATTTTTCACAGCGAACCCACTCAATGTGCTCTCTAATGAAGAGACCTTGGAGACCTCTGAAACCTCACAGCGAGTATCAAAGCCCCCTACAATATTTGCTAAAAATATAACAAATTTTGGCCTGATGTGCATACAGATGGATGAGAAAGTAAGCCGTGGAAAATACTTATGTATAAGCAGAAAGATTGAAACAAAAATAAAACCTGACTAATCAGATTCTTACAGAGAGATAGTAGGCTACCTACAATCAGTAAACACCCAGTTCCATACCTACCAGCTAAAAGAAGAGAGGACTCTATACGTTGTTATTAGGAACCTCCACCACACTATACCGATTGATGACATCAAAGAAGAGCTCACTGACTTAGGGTTCGTGGTGAAAACATTCTCAATGTTTTAAGCCCTGGAAGAGGAAATGATAAGTCATTCCAACCATTGTTTTTCATAGATCTTGAAAAAATGCCTAATGTTCAAGAAATATATTCAATTTCAGCATTGAGCCAAACAATTACGAGAGGTACTCTAGTGCCATAATTGCCAACAATTTGTGCATACCAAATCCAGCTACAATTATAACCCACGGTGCATAAAATGTGGCGGTCCGCATCACTCCAGCAACTGCCAAAAAAGACGGGAGGAACCTGCTACTTGCGCCCACTGCTCCAAAAACCCTACTGCCAGCTACAGGGGCTGCAATGTATACAATCAGATCAAACAAAAAGTATACAATCAAGTATCACACAGTAACCTGCAACCCGAAACTTGTGCCCACCATTAAGAATTGTCCAGCCAGGTGTCACAGATCTGTCATCCAAGAACAGAAGCCAACAGAGAAACCCACCAGGGGGGACCCACAACCCAGGCCTTTATCTCGTACTAGACGCCAGCCTCACTGGCAACAGCAACCTCAGCCACAGACCTTGTCTCAGCCTCCACCTCAGTCTCAACCACGTATCATCTCACTCATCCCTCCTCCCACCAATTCAGAACTCCATATGTGAGCAATATTTTACCACAACCTCATCCTCCACCCAGGAAGGAGTGACCCAATATCCCCAATGTCCCGACTCCCCCCTTATAAAATTTTCTTTACACCTTATTTCACTCCTTCTTCTTGCAACTTAACTCCCTCATTACACCAATCATATCCCTACTGACCAACCTGGTCACCGAAATGACCCTACCAACTCCCAAATCCAAGAATTCCTTTACTATCCTCCTATAGAACGCCAATGGCATACGGACGCACACTGACGAACTCTAACTAGTACTCAATAACAAAAACGTAGACGTAGTATTACTGACAGAAACACGAATAACTAAACGAAATAATCTAAAAATTGCTAGCCACCAAACTTGTAGGACAGACAATCCTAACAGACGAGCTGGTTGAACTGCACTTCTTATCAAGAAATCCATCATATCTCACCCTCCACTTCCACTGAGTCCCTTCAATCAACATCAGTGTCTATTTCCACACCGTCTTATCCTAGCACTCACACTTTCAGCAGGTATTGTCCTCCAAATAAGCCAATCACTACACCAGAATTATCCACTTTCCTCAAAGACCTTGGTCCCCGTTTCCTTTCCCGTGGAGACTATAAAGCGAAACACTTGCAATGTGGATCAAGAATGACCAATTTCAGTGGCCGTGCTCTGTATAATGCGATATCATCCCAAAACCTCAGTACAATTAGTCCTTCCTCTCCCACTTATTGGCCCTTTGACGTGAACCGCCTTCCTGATATCCTAGACTTCTTCATTAGCAAAAACCTTACTCCTCTTCAACATTCCGCTTCGAACATAAACGAGCTTTCCTCTGACCACAGCCCAGTTCTCCTAATGTTATCCCTGATTCCTATTCCAAAACAATTACCTCCCCCCCTCATTAATAGCCCAGTAGACTGGGCCTTGTTTAAAACTCTCATAGAAGAGTCACTTGGCCTCAGAATTTCTCTGAGAACCTCAGATGATCTAGATGACCTAGATTCCTTTACCACAAACGTTCAGCAATTCATGTACATGGCTAATCTCAAACCAAAATTTACTAAATTCCCTTATAATACTATTTCCCAAACCTGGAAAATCACCACATAACCCCTCATTCTATCGTCCTTTAAGTCTCTTTCCTACACTTTCAAAGGTTTTTGAAAAAATACTGTTAAAACGAATGATACCTTCCATTGAACCCTTCAATATCCTCCCAAATCATCAGTTCTGCTTCAGAAGTAAGCATTCAACTGTCTAGCAAGTGTTTCGCGTCATAGACTACATTTCCTCTTCTCTTGAGCGCAAAGAGTACTGCCCAGGAACTTTTTTGGATGTTTCCCAAGCATTTGATAGAGTTACCTTGGCTAGGAAAAAGTAATAAGAAAATGTCTTTAAGTAAAAAATGAAGTATTTTGGATGGACTTTGAATTCCCAGCATAATGATGTATAAATGATGTAACAACAGTAGGTAGCAGAAAGAAGACATACAAGAGCAAGCTGTGACTTGATTACAGAGAGAGAATCTATTGGCTTACATGTCAACCTTAATAAAACAAAATACTTATAGTAGCCATGAATTATAAGAGGATGTAAGGAACAAACCTACAAAAATTAAGTCAATTCAAAGTCTTTGTGTCTTTAGTTACCTGTGTTAATGACCAGCTTAGTGAGGTTGATCAAAGAACTGCCAGTACAAATTGAGCCTTCTTCTCAGTTGCCCATACTCTAAAGAAAGATCTCCAAATCACTTAAGCTAAGGGCATAAGTAATTATAAAGCCAGTACTAATGTGTGGATTTGAAAAATGGGCCCTAACAAATACACTCGAGAGCAAAATTAGAATGCTAATTACTTAGGCTGAAGTAACTTTTGGTAAATCTTTTTTCCAATTTTCTTATATGATATATCCTTTTCGACACTTTTCCTTTTCAAATATTTTTTTTTTATTTAAGAAAAAATCCTTAAGATTGTATTTTTGTTCAAATATTAAAATATTTTAATTACTTAATATAATTTACATTTTTTCTATTAATCTTTATTTTTTAAATTAGGATTAAAATAAGCTTGTATTAGATCTAAATAGAATTAGCAATTTTTTCAAGCTGATAAATGTTATTAATAGCAAGACTTAAGTAAAACTGTTTATGTGAATGTGTAGTGAAAACTAAATGGTTCACAAGTTCAAAATAGAAACTTATGAACAATCTAAATAAAATAATAAATTTACTAAATGAGTTGAAAGATTGCAAACAATTTAGAAAATACCAATTAAAGCATTTATATTTAATTAAAATAATAAATAAAAATTATTAAATTGAGAGAAAAATAAAACATAAATAAAAACATTGCGATCAGGCCCAATTAAACTAGCAAATAAAAATTAAACTTGAGTTTTATACTAAAGACCCTGAATTAATCATTGTAGAATAGTGTGGATGTTTTCCCATGATAATATAAAGAAAAAAGGGATGCACAGTACAATAAAAAAATAAAACCAAAAGCTTTCATACACGAAAAGACGGACTGAAAAGAGGGCAACTGATTGCATTATGTCTGCAAAAGATTATTCAGATATGTATAAATGAATAAATCAGTTTTTATATACCTCAACGACCACTCTAAAGAGTTGAAGAGTCAAATTTTATTTATTTATTTTTACAAAATAAATTACCTGCAAATATTTGTTGACCAAGAAGCAAAAAATAAAATGCTGGTTGTTTTTAAATTTCCTCAGTATATAAATAACAGGGCACAGGCATTTCTTAACTGCAAAAAAATATTAAACTTAAAAACAAAACAGAAAAAGTTATATTTTTTTATTGGGACATTTCAGCATGAAATAAGAACTAAACTAACAGTCTTTATAAATTAAAACATTATAATAGGCAATTTTAAAAGTTCACGGCTATATCAATTTTTTATGGTTTTACCAACTTAGATTGAGCACTAAATAACTCATGAGGGTGACGTATTTAACTTTTGACATAGTTATGACCTTTGAATGAATTAGTACCTTTTAGTCCTCTTGATATATTTTTTTTTAATTAAATAGGTTAATTGTTATTATTATGTCTATATAATAAATGAGATATGCTGTTCTATATTCAATGAAACCTTTTTAAAGGGCTATGTATTAAACAATTTTTGAACTGAATTACTGAATATTAAATATTACCTTCAGTGGATCACTTTGGTCACTATTACAGTAGTAAAAGTAAAAGTCCCTACCAGAAAAAAAGAGGTCTGGTAATAACAAGGAAACACTCCTCCCTGTTTCTAATCTCAGGCCAGTATCTACTTCTTTCTCAGTCAGAACCCAGTCTATTTCCTCCTTCCTGACCCTGCCAAATACTTTGTATAGGTAAAAAAAAAATCCTTCTGACAATTCTTTCTGAATACATTTCTCCATAATTTAGTACAAGGTAAGATTCAGATCCTGAGTGCTTCTTTGGTCTCTGAAAACCATACCAGCCACTTGACATTACAATGGGGTATTATTATAGGAAAAAGATTATAGGCTATATGGTTTTGACTGTGGCAGTATTTTTTTCTTTAATCTTTAAATAAGAACTAAATGGAATCATACCAAACTATTTTTCATATTTTCTCATTATTTTGGTATCTCTAGATTGAAGGTTTCTTACATGTGTTATACTTGATTCCAGCATCCAATTTTAGTTGCTGACATAAGAAGAGGAAGACCGAGAAAAATAAGAAGAAATGACAACTGTCAGATAGTCATGGTCACTGGCAAAGTGATCCACTGAAGGTAAATATTTAATATTCAGTACTTCAGTTCAAAAATTGTTTAATACATTACCCTTATACTGGGGGCAGACTGAGAGAGAGGGAGGCTTGTCCATATATATGTGTATATATATATATATATATATATATATATATATATATATATATAATTGATATATTCACTCCAGACACAAAGCAAAGATCTTTATTTCGAGTTGCAATATAAATGAATCAACAATATGTAATTAGTTGTTTGGTTTTTTAAAGACTAAGTTCAATCATAAAATAATAGCTACTACTAATTTTATTTAAAATACTCTCTGATTAATTTAAATCTAAGAAGAGGGTATTTATTTATTTAAACTCGGATCAATCTAAATATTCTTGTTAGTTAAATAATGGCCAAAACAATTTGGAGTTACATGCACTATTTAAACAGTTTGACCAAGCAGACAACGGTTGCAATAGAGTTGCTGTCAAATTGTTCACTAACTTTAGTGAAAACATAATAGAAACAATTAATTATGTCAATGTTATTAACAAATAAAATAAAAATATTTTTAGATACTGGCTCGTTAATTACATATACCTCATCAAACAGCTAATAAACACTTTCTTCTGTCTTAGAAGGTCATGTATATCACAAAGATGATATCAAGTGCTTTGAAGGCAAGTTTTTATGAGCCTAAGGCATGAAAAAGTTATTTGCAACTCCTTTTTAGTTAAAAATACAACACAAAAATAGTGACTGAAAAAATATGTCAAATATATTATGAGCCAAAAGGGTAGAACAGTCTCTAGACACCAAAGCTAATAGTAGTTTAATTCCCTTTAAAATATTTAATTTCAAAATTCATTAAAAGTTGTGAGCTTGAAACTTTTTCTTTAAAAAATAAGATTCTAATTTAAACACTTAATAAACTTAACTTTTGATACTGGAGTGATGTACTCACTAATAGTAGTTAAATCAATTTTTCATGCTCCATATAATAAATATTTATTACTTGCTGAGAGCTTACAGATTAAGACTAAAATCATAAGTCTATATCATATATGCAGACCTGATTGATTACAACTGACTGCTGAGTGCCATTTTCATGAATATTTGTTATTTCAATGCTTTAACTAATACTTATATTTTTGTGCCTAGTGTGAAAAATTGATTCCCTATGATAATAAATTTATCTCTTAAATAATAAGAAAAAAATATAATTAAAAGTGAGAGAAGAAAATACTCACACTGTGTATTACCTCATCCATGATTGAAATTGTCATTTATGTTTACCGATTATGGATTGTACCTAAAAGAGTATAAATGAATTTTCTCTAAGAAATCCATAGTGTCAAATAATTTTTTTCTCATAACTCTTCAGCCTAAAACATTAATTACGCCATAAGTAAAAACACATTTAATAAAACTATTCATAGTAAAGAAAATTAATTAATTGTATTATAGGATAAAATAACATTCTCCTTAATAAAAACAAAAAACTATAAAACATACCAAAAATTATATATTAACATTAAATAAGAAAATTAATGTAACATAAAAAAATTGTAAAAAAACAAAAACAAAAGACTTAGAAGGCTAGAAGTTAGACATATCCATGCCTGCATAGTAGTAGTCAGCAACACATCTCTGAGCTCAGTTGTTCATAAGCAGTGAAAGGTTGTATAGTCATAAGTGTGTAAGATAGAGATTAAGCAGTGAAGTAAGGACAGTTTATGTATGTATATATGTAAGTATGTGATATATGTGTAAATATATATACAAACTGTGTGTTTGTGTAGAGTGTGTCTCTACTTAGAGACCAATACTTAATGCCTATGGCAGCTTTTAATACAAATTTAAAAGTTTTCCTTGAACATTAATTGCAAACAATCCTCATTCAACACAAGATATTAAGATATTATTCTGTGTCATTTAAGTTTTATCTTTTTTTTTTTTCATGATATCATTCTTAGGATTCTGTCCTTCCTTAATATATTAATATATAAACATAATAGATAATATATAGTTAGATAAGGAAATAGATAAGTTTAATAATGAAGTATTATTGATAGATAATTTGTAGATATTAAGTTCGTATCAGACTAATATGAAGTTCAAAAATATGAGTTCTTCCAGTGGTTATTTTAATTATAGAGAACAAAGCATATCTTATAGATAGTAACAGTAAAGACTGATGGGGCCTGTTGAACTATTCTAAGCTGGGAACTCCTACAGTGTCACCTTTCTAGCCAGCTTAACAAGATAATTTTTATTTCGTATTTTTTTAATGAAAAATATAAAATTATTAGGTAAATTTTTTTTACATCACAAAACAAAGAAAAATCTCTCCGAACAAATTCATGGAAAAATATCAATAAATGAGAGGGAAAAGAAACAAATATATAAATAATAAATTGTATTCTTCACCATATTATTTCCCAGTAGTGAATAAAAGAGGAATAATATAGAGACTTCAATTTGATTGATGAATCTACAAATAGGATAAGGAGACTCTTACAAATGCCTGGCTTTTGCTTTCCCTGAGATAAAAAAAAAAAAAAAAAAAAAAAAAAAAAAGTAAATGAGGGAGTTAATGGATGCAAAGGAGCTTATGGGAAGACATTTAAGGCTTTCAACACTGAATTAATAGTAAGTATGAGGTTCCTCAGAAAATTTAAACAAATTTGTTAATAAATAAATAATAAAACAGTCTATACTTTAAGTGTCACTTATGGCTGTTTACAGGTTTTAACCTGAGCCAGTAAATATATTAATATATACAAGCTCAAGATGTTCATAAATAGAATGAAATTGAATGATAACTTTTTTTTTTCTTCTAGGTATTCATATATGGTCTTTGTCTAAATGGCTTGATATGCTTGATGTTGATATTTTGAACCAAGAAATACTTTCTTTAATAATATACTGTGATGCTACTTCAAAGGAACAACTCAAGGACCTCAGAAAAGAAGCAGAGAATATTAATATAATAATTTAGATGAATTGTATTGTCATGTATGGGAGTAATGCTTCAAAAAAATCAAGGGAAAGAGTAAAAAATGAATTTGGAATATTATTGATTAAGATATATCCTATAGGAAAACTTATTGCAACTTCAGTTTCATTTCATAGAAAGAAAATAAATTTTGGAAAATTTTCATTTTAATTCTTTTGATATTAGGAAAAAGACCTTTTCTTGTTAGTCTGTCACAAAATAACTATTCATACCCTGTACAAAAACTTTAAACTAACCCAATTTCCATATGTTCACATGATACGGACTATATCTCAATTATTGGCAAAGAAGCAAACAAACCTTTAGGGGGAAAAAATATTCCATATTCTGGAAAATCAATAAAACTGACACAGAAAAAATAATCAAAAGCTTTCATTTGGTCAATCCACAGTATCAAATTTTATAATTAGGAGGTAAATTTGTTCACCGTTGAGTTTTATGAGGAGAGGATAGTCAGGAGTTAGATCTCGGTAGCTGAGCAATTAAAAACTAATTTGCAACTAAAAAAGTTTTTATTTTAGCCAACATTTTGGCCTTCATCAGGGCAAATAGGGTGATCGAGAGAGAGAGATAGATATTAGTTTGTTAGGCGATCAACATCTAGGTTATTATGCCTGGGAAGAGGGAGACTATTCTCAACAATGACTAAATCAGTCATGATTTGAGTTAGTAGTTTCTCCCTATCCTTATCCCTAACCTGCTTATAACACATTGTCCTATTGACCATTTAACCTTCTTCCTTTACTTCCCAAGGTATTTGAGAAAGTCGTTCTAAAACAAATGATACCTATAACTTCCTTAAATATTCTTCCTAATCATCAGTTCGGCTACCGATCCCATCATTCTACTACCTAGCAGGTGTTTCGCATAGTGGACTTTATTTCCTCTTCCCTCGAGCGAAAATAATTTTTCCAAGTGCATTCTTAGATGTCACTCAAGCATTTGACCGAGTATGGCATACTGGTCTATTATATAAGCATAAGTCCATATTTCCAAGCACTATCTACCTAATCCTCAAATCTTTCCATTCTAAGCGTTTCTTTAGGGGCTGGCAAGGATCAGATTACCCTTTTATCATCCTAATACCTTTTTAGTCCTCTTTGCAGATGACAAAGCGATTCTCTCCTCCCATTCTGATTTCAAAACAGCTTCCAAAATTTTACAAAACCACCTTGATGCTATTCAGGAGTGGTGTAGCAAATGGAGAATTAAAATAAATGTGTCCAAATGCGTATAGGTAAATTTTCAACTAAAAAAGATTTTCCTGATAATGTTACACACAATAAAATCCCTATACCTCTTTCCAGTAGGTTACCTTGGGTTCCACCTTGACTCACAACTAAACCGGAGTGAACAAACTAAAATGCAGATGGCCTCACGACCTCCTAGGCCTTAATTATTAGGAGTGGGGTTGATGGGCCCTCTTCTCCCTGCACAGTGATTATCATTTATTTATTTTACTGTTATTTTTAATTTATATAATATATACCTCAGTCT
>KZ807036.1:351031-366498 GCA_000696205.2 Oncopeltus fasciatus
CAGGAGGTCGCGAGGCCATCTCCGTTTTAGTCGCCGGGGAAGATTGTGAGGATTGGAGTCCGACGACAGGGATTGGGCATATGGATTGGGATGAAATTGGAGTTTACTATGGAAGAGTTTGAAGCGGGTGGAGATGTCTGACAAACTGTTTTTTTATTCACAAAAATAAATTATTATAAAAATAAAACCTCACTTCCTGTAGGTAACTTCAAAATTATTAAGACCAAATAGATAGGCTTTAAGTAATTTATTAGAAATATACATTAAATTAAATAGATGACTAATTTTATCTTAAATTCTAAAAAGGAAAATAATTTAAAAACACCCTAAGCTGATTGGGAGAGGACAGGTGGAGGAGAGGGACAAATACAAATTTGTAGCACCAACAGTAATAAAATAATAATAATTTAAAACCTTCTCCTCTACCCTTCCAACAAATTCATCTATTTTGCTTCAGGAAGTCTAAACAACAAATTTTAGTTTTAAAAAAGATTGTTATTCTAATCTAGTCTGTTCTGTTGTTCAGTGAGTTTATTGTTATATTCTTCTTCCTAAACCTTCTTGATATACAAGTAGAGAATTTTTGCTGGGGTTTTGTCAAGATAGATTTTTAAAAAAATACTATTTTNATCTTATTGAGTAAGATTTATTATAAAACATCAAACATAGTAATAATAAAGATAAAAATGTTAAAATTAAAAATTTTGAATTTTGAACCCTCATTTAACTCTTTCCTTCACTTGATTTCAACCGTTAATGAATTCATCTGATAATTTGTAAAAGAAAACAAAACCACAAGTCTTCTAAAAGGAGAAGCACCCTAATATAAAATAACTAGAAAAAAATATGTATTAGAGAACCAAATTGAACCTTCACACTAAAAGACTGAACAACTGTCAAATTAAAATTAAAAAAAAAAAACCTTCATACAAAAAGAAACATTTAAATGTAAACTTGAAGACAGGAATCAATTAGCAAGTATTATAGACCAATAGAACTGAAGCTAATAAAATCAAATAATCATTAATAACGTTTCAGCTATCCCAGACAAATCTAGCAATTTTATTTGGTTTATATCAATGAATATGTTTTTGGGAGATTGTTATCAAAGCAGATATTCATAGAGCAGATAGAGGTCAGAGCAAATAACTTTTGATAAATAATTTTATTAAAAAGCAATGTATATATATATATATATATATATATTTTTTTTTGCATGTGTGTGTGCATAATAACAAAAATTCGATAGGAGTAAATAACTGAAAATTAAAGTNGGACTACTGTTCAAATTAAATACACATATTATATATTCATTTTAATATAGTAAAACATATTGAAAATCATTAATATTAGTCCTAAACATTAAGAAAAATACATCAATTAAGGACACGTTACCTAAATTTGAAGAAAATTGACCAAAACAAAAAACAAAGAAAAACTTAGGAAATGATATCAATAAGGACTTATCACATCCGAACATAACATCAGTAGAAAAACCTACTTCCATTTTCACTACTTTAAATCAGTAAGTCATCTATCTAAACTAAACTGAAGCAATTTCGGGAAAAAAAAAAATACTTGAAGAGACAGAAAACAAACACAAATAAGTTCGAAGAGGGAATAGGTACATTATGTGCTTCGCGGTCAAATTGAAATGCACGAATGTCATAACGGTCTAAAAATAAGTCTTACCAAGTAAGCAGACATTGAAAAGTGCTTACCGAAAATTTTGATGACATAAAATTTTTCAAATTCAAGATATCCAACAAATTTACACTTAAATAACCTCCTTAAAGTACACACAACTCTCACAAATAGCAATTCTTTTACTGAAATTGTATAAAAAGAAAATTTAAGAAAGACACAAGCCAATAGCTATTATAAAAAAGATTAAATTCAGGCAAAAAAAAAAAATAACTAAAACATTAAATTCCAAAAACACAAGCTTTGGCAGGTGGCGCCACCGAAGTAACCTCCAAAACTAAAACAAATTGTACAAGAAATAACTCGATGTGAGTATAATACAACGTATATTGCTAATGTACTAAAAATTTAATTTAGTTATTTCATTAGAATACTTAATGTGAGTAAATAACTTTCAAATTCATAAGAATAAAATATGAGTAAATAAATTAAAATACTGGTAGGAAAATTAAAAAAAAGTTAAAATGATAATTACTAATTAAGTGACAATTAGAGAGTACTTATTTTTTTTAAAATATTTTGTACATATCAGTTGCATTTGAATGTATTTTTAGACATCAATTTAAATTTTTTTAGATAGGGTAAAAAAAAAACGGTCCAGTTATGAAGATGTAGTTATAAATAATGATAAGACAACAGATTTATTATAATTGACTTTTAAATATTAGATCAAGATTAAAATACTATCATAAATTTAAATATTAGATTAAGAGGGAGTTCTTATTTGAAAATTGAAAACACAATTTAGAAAAATTAACCTTAATAACATACATCTAATAAGAATTAGGGCAGCAGTGAAAAGTATTACGTAATCAAGATGGCGCCAGCGAAAACTGTTAGTCATCCGTATACAGATAGCCTATTATAATTGTGTGCCTCTAATTTTTGCCAAGAAAAGGTTAGTTCGTCACATAAAATAACTTTCTATAGGTTCCCGCTTATTATTTTGGTGTGTAAGAACTTGTCAGATTAAATTTACCTAACCCTGGGAATATGAAAAATAGCTATAGACTGTTCCTGTTATTGCATATTTCATAATTTATATAATAAACTAGTTATAATAAGTATTTTACTATTTAAAGCAATAAAGCGTCATGATATAATACCAGAATATTTAAGTTGAGCTAAGCGCTGAGTGGCGGCAATGTAGAGAGACTCGGTGGTGGGGGGATTTTTCGGGTGGTGGGGATGTGCAGTTCTCCTAGTGTCCATAGGCGCGCTGTTTTCTATTGACCACGCCCATCGACTGGTATTAAGAAATAACTAGTGTGACTCTGTTTCATTGAGAGAATTACCTTCTGAGATATATAAATCGCCTAAAAGAAAGTTTAAATCCATTGATTTGATGGAAAACGACATATTTTATGACGTCACTCACACCCAATGTACTACTAAGGACTGTTGTGGGAACAGGAATTGACACCATCCAGGATTACAGATTGACACCATCCAACAAATCACTGGTTTTCGAATTCTTTATGAGATACTCTTTTCCTCCTTTTACCATCCTCTCATTAAATGTTTGATATATCCATTCTTTCACAGCATCTGGATAAAGCTACATATAACTTTGTATATCCTTTAGACTTCGCACGTTTGGGTCACCTTGGCTTTCCTAGCATTTCTCTGACAGTATCCAGTATAAGATCCCACTAACCCATAGTCTACATCTACCATCGATGGATGGTTCATAGGGAAGTGATCGAGTTTCCTTCTGTATGACACAGCGACCTCTGTTTCTGCCAGACAAATCATTGCCCCAAACATCAGAATTCTTTTAAGATAGCGTACACAATTCATCATTGTGTACAACATCCAATTAGCTTACGATACCTAAGGAAAAACAGTCATCTTTGAAAAGCAACCAAAACAGGTAGTAAGCCTACCACACTCATGCTCCTAATATTTTCATTCCGATTACTGAGCTCCAAGGTTGACAATTTTAAATAACACAGTATCACTATCATACTGTTTATGATAAGGTTATATGTATTTCAAGATGAGTTGGTTTCAGCATAGAAATCTGTACCAATGAATAAGAAAAATTCTCATGGAGATCTGCAAATATTTCATGGCGACGAGGATGGGATACTAACAAAGATGAGGCAAGCCGATATAAAAGTACTGAATCAACGTCTGGTATCAAACATAGGGGGAGAGAGGCATTACCCAAAAAGGCTGTAACTTTCCTCACCTACGTCTACAACACCATTCTCCGAACCACACACTTTCCTCTTCTGTGGAAATTATCTACTGTTATCCTCTTTCCAAAGCCTTGTAAACCCCCAAGTAATCCTTCTTCCTATCGCCCAATAAGCCTGCTTCCTCTTTTTTCAAAGGTCTTTGAGAAGATTCTTCTTAAAAGACTAATACCCATTCTGGACGCTCACCAAATAGTTCCAAAACACCAGTTTGGTTTTCGAGCCCAACACTCCACGATCCAACAGGTGTTTCGTGTTGTAGATCGCATATCTTCCACTCTCGAGAACAAGCAGCAGTACTGCGTTGGTGCCTTCCTCGATGTGTCACAAGCATTTGACAGGGTATGGCATCGCGGACTACTGTTCAAATTAAAATCCATTCTCTCAAGCACCCTTTACCTTATCCTTCGCTCCTACCTAACCGATCGATTCTTCAGGGTCCGGCAAGGGTTAGATTACTCCGACTATTACCAAGTGGAAGCGGGTGTTCCACAAAGTAGTGTGCTTGGCCCCATCCTTTACATCCTATACACTGCCGATATCCCGACACATCCTAACACACTCCTAGCAACCTTTGCAGATGACCAAGCAAATCCTTTCTACCGATGCTGACTCACTTACTGCCAGACAAAATTTCCAACAGCATCTAATGGACATACAGCGCTGGTGCCAGCGCAGGCGCATTAAAGTCAACGAAGGCAAATGCTGTCATGTCACTTTCACACTAAGGAAGAAACAACCTGGCAGAATTTACTTAATGACATCCCTATCCCAACTTCCGATTGCGTCAGGTACCTAGGCTTTCATCTTGACTCCCATCTAACATGGAACACACATACAAAAATCAAAAGACAGGAACTAAATAGGAGACTTGAACAACTCTACAAGCTACTAAGCCGCAAGTCAACCTTAACTGTGACCAACAAACTTACCATTTATAAGACGTTACTGAGACCTATCTGGACGTATGGAGTCGAACTGTGGGGAACTGCTAAACCCTCCAACATCCAAAGAATACAGTCCTTTCAATCCAAAATCCTAAGAATCATAGTTGATGAACCCTATTACGTCGCAAACTCCTTACTCCACAATGACCTCAAAATCTCTTTAGTTAAGGACATCATTACAACCCGTTTTAATAAATTCCACTCTGGCCTTTCCATGCATCCCAATCCTTTAGCCCAAACTCTATCCAGTATTACCCATCCTGATAATCCACTACGTCGCCTGAATAGAAAATGGCCCCGTGACCTTCTTATTGCCAACACTTCATAAAAAAGAAATAATATGAAGAAAAAAACAACCTGTGTATTGTAAATAGAGATTAAGTTAAGATTAATCAAGTTAAGTACACGCTAAGTTCTTTCATATTTTTCTGTATATATATATATATATATATATATATATATATATATATATATATATATATATATATATATATATATATATATATATATATATATATNTAATTTTTTTATTTATTTATTTATTTATTATTTACGTAATTATCATTTTTTAATTAATTTTTACTGTGACTATTAACCAGCACATTACTATATACAAAACATGTAGAAAGTAATAAATAATAAAGTTGAAAAAAAAAATTGTTGTTATTGCTAACAGAGTACTCTAAGAGTAACAGAGTAGACGTGCTATTAGAAATTGACTCTGGGGCGTCCTTGTCAATGATTCCCCAAGGAACATTTTCTAAACGTTTCCCCATATCCCTCTAAAACGTTCTAAATAGTATTTTAGGAATTACGATGGTACTACATTCTCAGCTTTAGGACAAATTAACGTTTATTGATTTGTCCTTAAATTAATTTACGTTGAAGGTGTGCCTCGTTTGTTCTGTGTGAGACTGTAGTAGGACCTCTTTTGCTAGATAAGGACTACTTCAAATCCTTCCAGCTCTCTATAGTTAATAAAAGTTCTAATAAGAATAATAACATATATAGAACTAATTTCTAAGAATATTTTAGAACTAAATACCCAAATCTGTTTAATCACCCACTTGGAAGAAATATAAGGGAACATTTTATTTATCGGTTCAGAAGCGAGCAAAAGTATATTTTGTTGTTGTTCTCTTTTCTAGATAGACCTCTTCCCTTTGCTTTGAAAAAATAGGTAGATGTTTATAAATAAATAAGGATGGGACCAAGCACACTACCTTGTGGAACTCCCGCTTCCACTTGGTAATAGTCGGAGTAATCTAACCCTTGCTGGACCCTGAAGAATCGATCGGTTAGGTAGGAGCGAAGGATAAGGTAAAGAGTGCTTGGGAGAATGGATTTTAATTTGAACAGTAGTCCGCGATGCCATACCCTGTCAAATGCTTGTGACACATCGAGGAAGGCACCAACGCAGTACTGCTTGTTCTCGAGAGTGGAAGATATTATAAGTAAATAAACTTATTAAACTGGACATAATCGAGAAGGAGAGTTTAGTGAATGGGGATATCCTTTAGTGGTCGTTTCCAAGATAGATGGGAAGATACGAATGAGTGAAGATTACAGGTTTTAAATAAGGTATTCAGAGACGATCCCAATTCTCTTTCTAGGATCGAGGTTTTTTTCCCAAAAATTTAGAGGTTCTAAACATCCTTGTAAATTGGGCTTGTCAAATGCCTATCTACAGTGAATTTTTTAAATTCTTTATAAATTTCTTCCTTTTGAACAAAACAAAGGGGTAGGTGGTAGCCATTGAAGCAAAACGTATTTCCCAGCCTAAATCACATTTGGTGGCGAGCGTCAAGCTGGTCTTCTCTTCCCCTGGAGGAATGAAGCTCGCTGTCTCCGATCTCGGTGCGGGTCGTCGTGAGCTCCAGAAAGTTCCCTCCCATCTGAGAAAAACTTGTACTTTGCCCTTCGAATCCTTTGCCCCACGTCTCTGCCACTCATATAAAGCTTCTTTCTCAACATCAAATATGTTCATAGGAAGCATTAGAATATTGGAATATTATATGACCTTTTCCAACTCTTTTTAATTTGTACGTAGCTTTGTAGAGTTCCATCTTGAGATCAGCTGACATTTGTCTAGTCATGGCCTGAAAAAACTCTTTGGATGCTGTCGCGTACAATCTGTACAATAACTGTGTATGCTCCAGTTACTAGCATTAAGGCGCTTCTTTGAGGCGTCTAATTCGGTTTGGATTTCTTACCCATGACACTTTCTTTGGGTAAGCTTTTAACAAAAAAAAAAAAAAAAGAAGCATATTTCTCCTGCCCATATAGCCCTAGCATATATAATCAATGGTAGAAAAGAGGCTTATTATAACAATTAATTATTCCTTAATTTTAAGCGCCAAATTACGGCTGCTATTTGGCTTATTTGAGAAAGTCAAATTCTGTTTCGATCACGAAGCTTCTACAAACGGAGAAACCATCTCTCATTCATTCTCCTCTTCAGGAATATAGTTTTTTCTCCTTAGCATTCAGTGATTCGACTCTACCCACAATAAAATAAATTATAATCACAAGTGTGTGTGCGTGTGTGTGTATGTGCTTTTATGAGTGCTTGTGTTGGTGTGTCTGTAAGCATTCTGCAGGCTAAAGTTTTCAGTTTGCATTAATAAAGTTGCAAAAAAGCAAGGATAGGCTCATTAATGCGCAAAATAGGACCAATAGCAATGGTGGATTACCGGAAGTGTCAGCGGGAGTAATAACCGCTTTTTTTTTTTTTTTTTTTTCGAGGTAGGTGGCGTAATATTTAATTTAGAGTAATTAAACTCAAGACATGATTGATAATTTTTGTTTGTATGTATAACAGACATTTTTTAAGAATAACAGCGAAATTTAACAAATATGAGTGGGGGTTTACTAAACCGTAAATGATTAGTCATAATATCTGGATGCCGCAATTAATTGTTTTTCTTAATCGTATTTGACAAATCGCTTTTAAGTGAAATTTGGAAGACTAAGTTAGTTTTAAGGCGAAATCGGGTGGATAAGATAGGTTATCTGAAATGTCATCGAAGAAATATTCTTAAAAATATTTTTAAATCAGTCATAAGAATGTCAAAACAGTTACTTTCTTAAAAAAGCAACTAGTAGTTTTCCTTAAAACCAGTCCTAAGTGGCACATAAGAAATATTTCGATTCCAAAAGTGTTAAGTAATGTGATTTATATACTTATTTAAAGGATTTTTACTTGTAACTGCAACTACCATTGAAGTTAGTTGAAAGGACTACTTAAATTTAGATAACAAATGAAGTTTAATGTGCAGCCCAACAAATTTCTTACTTGTAGTTTATGACATTATAATTTATAAACTTAAGAAAATTCATTAGTTTGTTCAATTGTTATGCACTTTTTTTATTCTAATATTAGATCAAGAAAATAAATAAGGAAAGGATTAGTTTTACAAAAATGAGTCTTGCATATTTTCTATATAAACTAATATTTTCATTAGGAAAGAAAAAGCTTCATGAAATTTATTAATCATAAATGAGTACAAAAAAAAAAAAACTCTAAATAAATAATTGAGTACTAGTTTCTGACTGTTCATGTGTTCCTAACATTTTTAAACTATATATTAGTGTATTAAATAACATATAACTTACCTCTTATATAATTACAACTAAAAATAAAATTACAAATATAAATTTAGAAATTGACTCCCACTTACACGCATCAAGAGCAGTTACAAAAATTAATTATTAATAAAAATTAAAACATATTTAACACAAAAATAAGTTTTTCATTATGGTAAAGTAGTTCCAGATTTTGACTACAGATAGCGCTGGCCCCTAGGCATGCGCCTTGTTATTTTGTTGAATCTCAATATCCGACCAGTCTGATTCCGTGGTTTTGACGTCTCTTGCGTTTATCAGAAACCCCTTATCAATTGTCATCAAGTTTTGTGTTGTGTGACTTTCCGACATGGATTAACGCAGTGCTCTTTTCGCCTGTCATTTTGTGAAACAAGTGCTTAACGATCTGACTAAAATCAAATAGTTTCTTGCGATTCCGAAAATGTTCTCAGGTCTTACCAGCCAAGTTTCTTCCTGGATAGGAAAAAAAGGCGAAGAAGAGCCTAAACCCGAAGAACAACTACCCCCCGTTGGTGAAGAATCTCCGGTTGCTAATGATATAACCCAGGAGGACACCAAGAAAGAACAAAGGTATTCCTTGATAATTTAATTTTTCTGACCCATTTTTATTTAATTCAATTAAGCTAATTTCTCTGTCTCTATTATTTTCATTCCTATGCATAATGATTATGATATACTTATTTAATATTTTCCACATTTCTGAATCCAACGATCCATCAGAATATCAATTTTCCGTTGTGTACTATTGCCCATTTTTCTAAAGTATTTTGAATTTATAACATCAAATTCCCCTTTTTTAAAAAGATATTTTATGTATTTTTACATTTATTTTAATTGTTTTAGCAACTATTAAATAGAATTGTATTATTTCAATGTCATTACTAGTTTAACAAGCCATTTTCAGTTATCTTATTAAGTAATTATAAAATATAGTCATGTTTTATTTAATGAACTGTCCTTGTAAGTATTTCATTATATAAAATTAATATAATTTTTATTGCCATTTCCAAAAATATTCAGATATTCTACTGGGAAGAGTCATACCACAATATAAATTAAAAGTTATCGTTTGAACTGTTGTGGTAGTGTTATTACTAAAATTTATATTTTTTAAATGTGTGTACATATATATTNTTTATATATTTAAGAGCTGCTAATTTTTATTTTACCATTGGTATCAAATATATTCAAGTCATTTATGTTTGGTTTTCGGACACTTATTACTCCTATATCTCTGTGCCTGTTTTTTGATTATTGAATTGTCATGTAGGCGTAGAAAAAATTTAAACAAACTTTTTCAGTGAGTTTTAATTATAATTTCTTAAAGTATATTCTGCATATTGATTTCTTATTTTTATTAGTAAACTATGAGCCATTTTCAATAGATATTAAGTTTCATAATCACTGTTCTAATCTCAGATCTTTCAGATCAGCTAAAGACATTGTTTATTTGCATTTATTTAATCACATCTTGTGAGAAATTATGAATTATTTTAAGTCAAAAATTTCGAAATAAAATTGTTTTTAATAATTTTTTTTATAGTTTCATGTCTTAAAGTTTTCTTTACCTTTGTTTCACTTTTTTTGAATAGATGGGTATAGTCATGGGGTCTAAAGTTCAATCACAGCAGAAATTTTAAGAACAGGTATTGGTTAATAAGAATACTATTTGTGTGTGTGTGGTATGTAATTTATCACTAGATATGTAAGAACATCTTGCCTTGAGCTTTTGTGATCACTTTTATTTGGTAAAGGCCCCTGCTCTTTTTATACCCTGCTGATTAGGATTCCTACAGTAGAAAACGATTTTTAGCATAATCTCGCTTTAATTGACCTTGTGATGAATCCACATTTTTACACACCCTAAATGCCCAAAAGTCAAATGCTGANACACACACACACACACACACATATAATTCTTTCACTTCTCTACTTCAGCATTTGACTTTTGGGCATTTAGGGTGTGTAAAAATGTGGATTCATCACAAGGTCAATTAAAGCGAGATTATGCTAAAAATCGTTTTCTACTGTAGGAATCCTAATCAGCAGGGTATAAAAAGAGCAGGGGCCTTTACCAAATAAAAGTGATCACAAAAGCTCAAGGCAAGATGTTCTTACATATCTAGTGATAAATTACATACCACACACACACAAATAGTATTCTTATTAACCAATACCTGTTCTAAATTTTCTCCTATTAATAGATAAATGTGAATTGAAATTTATTCAATCTTAGAAATTTAACATACATTAAACTTGACTAAAAGTCATCAATTGATTTATAAAACATCTAGCTCTCAACTTCATTTATGTTTATTTCTTAGGTCTTAGCAGATTTAAGAAGCGAGAATTGTAATTAATTTGACTTGTGTTCCTTGTTCCATGCAACACTATCGCCCTGATAATGACTTACAAATTAAGTCGAAATGTTAGCAATAATAAGATAATTATCCAACAATCTTGGAGTACTTTATTTTTTTTATTCTGGCCGAAACCCTGACAAATTTCTCCTGCATAATACTCGACAGCCAACCAACCTCCTACCAATTCAAATTTATATACTATAAAAAATATGATTGGTTTCAGTAGGCTCTAGCTCCCTAGAAAAAAATTATAACTACCGTGCTAGGAGGGTAGCCCAAAGGTTCAGTGGAAGCAAAAAAGGAAAAATAGAATGGGAAGAAGAAAGAGCAAGGGGGATATAAAGAGTGAGATGGAGAGAGGGGAGACCTTCCTTTACAGGTCTTGCTATAATGTGAAATTGACAGTTTAGTTCTTCACTCTGGGATGTAACCATAAACCTCCCTCGAAGATCTCTCCAGACATCACTATCTGGTGATGATGACTTAGTTTAAGTCGAAACCCTGACAAATTTCTACAGCATAATACACGATGGCCAACCAATTCAAATTTATATATTATAAAAAATATGATTGGTTTCAGTAGGCTCTAGTTCCCAATAAAAACATTTTTTTTTTTAAAGATATATTTTAATAATTATTTTTATATGGTTGACCAATTAGGTTGGAATAAATTAAAAGAATAGTCATTGAAACTTAATTAATTTTTAATCAACTTTTGTGTCTCGGGTTCTAATATAGTGCTTCAGGTTTCATAATAATGCGGTATTACAGATTAACAAAACATATTTTAGAATGATCATTTGGTAATTTTTAACTGTTAGTGTCCAAACTTGGAATGTCTTGAAATTTCACACAATTTTATTTTGTGGCAAAACTTGATTTTTAATTTAAATTATTTTGTCTCTATTTTGATTAGATATTAAAATAGAACTTGATAATATTTTTCTGTTGTTTTTTTAAAACTTTTTGTTTATTTAAATAATTGGGTATCAAACATGAGAAGTTTCAAAGAATTCAAGTTTACTTGAATACATATATATGTATGGGAAAAAGTATGGCTACTCGGCCATACATAAAATTTGTAATCAGGTTTATTCACTCTTCAAATGATCTACTTTTGTTAACTGACATGTTTTTTCTATAATGAATTTAATGAAGAAATTGGTTATAGGCCACCATAGACATAGAATTTTAAGTAAAAATATAATATAATCTATAATTAAAATATAATGAATTAAATATTGTTTATATCTTCCATTTCCTCTTCTGTAGGAATAGAAATATGATATCACCATGAAATAGGACTGTGAGAAAACCTCTGTATATTGTTCAGAAAGTCTTAAATAGTGTTCTAAATTTTTTTAACTAGATGTTTTTTCCTATTTATAAATGGCTAACTTTCTGCCTTTAAGTTAAAGTGAATTTCAAGTTTAAATTGTTAATTTTTTCAAGGAGAGACCTAATAAGTCTCTTCACATTAATAAATGAGTTTTGATTAATTTTCATGGTTTCAGATTTTCTATGACAATTACTGTTTTTGTAATGCTCGATTAAATTACTTCCTGTGTATCAAAACTAATTGTTTTTTTATAAGTTTTTGGCTGCTTGGCTGACAAGAATGTGTTAAAGGGGATTCATTTTGTACCCCTGATTTAATACTTATATTTACATTTGGTTTTGTGTGACACAAATTTTTCATAGGCCTGTGAAATAGAATATAATAAGAGACATTAAGTTTTGTAATTTAAAAAAAAAATATATCAAACAATTTTGCTGTAATTAGGTTGAATCTCAAATAACCTAGCACTTTAGAGTATTTTTTCATTTAGAATCATTAGAAACAGAGAAACTTTTCTTATTTATTTTTTTAAAAATTAAGTGTTACTTCAAATTTAACTTTTAAAAAACTGAAAACTGTGGGTTGTAGAGCATTGGGAGACCCAAAACACATGAATTATAGAAAATAAATAAAAATATTAAATTTTTTTTTCGAAAACATATCATGAGACTTACTATAGTAGCTTCATTCCTTCAAAATGTGCTGACAGTTAAAGCTTCAAATTATATTTAATAAATAGTTTCCATAAGACTCAATTTGTATTACATACATAATATCCTATGTATGTCCCATCTGTGCCATATTACTTATATTTACATACTTTTACTTAATTTACATACTTTTACTTATAAATAGTAGTAATTATTAATAAATACAAAAAATATTGTAATAATCAGTTTAAAAAAAATTACTATTAAACCTTAATAATGTGTTATTAATATAATTTGCTAAACTTACAGAAACTTAAAATAATAGTAATTTAGTATAATGAAAAATAAGTGTTTTACTGTGTTGGTTTTAATATTTAATATATAAAATTGCTGATATTCTTATAATCTTGCGATTCAAACAAAAATTACTAAAACTGAATAGTGTTCGAGAATATTTACCTTTTTGTCTGTTAAACAATTTTTAATGAACAATTACTGCATTTTTAATTTTTTCTCCACAAATATTTGGTATACTTAGAAACTCACAAAACTTTAGTCCTTTCTTTAAACCTTTGATGTGATACATTTATAAAATTTAATTAAAATATACTGAAGATATGCCATATTAAGTTAGATTAATGTTTCTAATGAATTATTATGAACTTTATGCATCATACTCTAAATTTATATCTGCCACTTCTAATTTTTTTTGTCTTACCTTACTTCCTGCCGTTTAAGATCGTGGACAGAGGAGCTATCTACGGGTACTGGAGGTAGCCAGTATATTCAATCACCTTCAATATCAGGCAAGCTTTTATTTTTTGAAGAAAGCCAGGCAAGTGTGGGATTGAAACCCATAGCTTAGGAGACTTAACGGAGGAGCTTCCCTTCAGCTTAGTGGCTACCCCACAACTAATTATACATTTTACAGTTAATCTTGAATAGAGTTAAATTACTCTAATATAATTCTCCTTCTTTGAAAATATTTTATTTCTGGTTCAATCAAGGTTGATCCTAAAAATACAATTTAAAAATGTGTATTTTATATTATCTGCCAACATTTTGGCTTACATTGTAAGCCATCTTCAGGGCTGTCATGAAGGCGAGAGGGGACATTGTGCCATCTAGATGAAATAACTGAATTTCATGTTGAGTCATGAACATTTGATCCATGTGGCATGACCTCTCCTCTCTCCTTCATGATAGTCTTAAAATGGCTTACAATGTAAGCCGAAACATCGTCAGGTAATAAAAATTACTCATGCTTTAATTGTATTTTTTGGGTCAACCTTTCCTGAATCCAATAAAAAACATCTACTAATAATCTCTACGTCAAAAGTCCATTCTCTTTCTTAATTAGGTAATCAATTTCAAAATACTCCTATAGTTTTATTCCTTGTTTGAACCAAAATTTAGGTTTACTCTTCTTTACTTTAGTAGATTTGCTGTAGGTTCAAATCCTGCTCTGTGCCTTTTATTTTTTTATCGAAAAATAAAAGCTTGTCCTCAGCCATGGATGTTTAGACTGGGATGGGAACCTGTTGATATCTCCTCACTACCTGACCCCAAGTGGTTGAAAAGGAGGCTAACACTTAAAAAAAAATTAAAATAAAAACTTTCCTATTCCTTTACACGTTTGTTAATCTCTAGATCTTAGAAAGTCTTCACTATGTTTTCCATTATTATTGAATTTCATTGAAACAGTTAATCTCTTTCTTACTTATAACACCTGCAAAGGAAAATAGATGAATATTGACCAGATTATAGGTCTGACTCAAGAACATTCTGTCTAAATTAATTATTTTCTTATATGACAAAATATGAAAAGTCAGTGTTTAAATTTAGTAAAAGAGAGAGAGAGAGAGGGAGAGGGAGAGGGAGAGAGAGAGAGAGAGAGAGAGAGAGAGAGAGAGAGAGAGTTTGGCAGGTTCAGTGATTAGGAAAATTATGAAACTTAAAACAGTGATGCAGTACAACGTTAGAGGGTTTGTTAGATCATATAATATAAAAGAATGAAAATAAAAAGGGTTGTTCAGTTGAGAGAACCTGACAGAAAGAGAGCTTTGTAGGCTTGCTAATCCCATGTTTTTTCTAATAAAGCCCGATAAAACTCTCCTCCTACACAGAGGGCAAAATGGCAGACGAGGCACTTACAAAGCCACCCCATTTTCCTTCCTCCAAGCTATGCCTTTCCATGAATTTTCATTTACAAAATGAACATCAGCCATTCAAAGTGCTATTCATGAGATGGGAAAATAAAATAGAAAGAAATATTGATAATCTATAGAATTTGTTGTTATGAAACTCCTCTTCTGCTCAGTCTGCAGATGGTGTGCAGATAGAATTTGTAGGCCAATTCTGTACACTGGAACTGAGCAGTCTCAGCAAAATTTAGACTTTTACTTCTGTATATTGACCCTACTAATAATATTTGGGGCGCCAGGCTAGCTCAGGGGATCCGTACGGGTCTCGCAATCCTGACGCCGCGGTTTCAAATCCCGCCCAGGTCAATCTTTTATTTATAATATAGAAGCTTGTCCTGAGCCATGGGTGTTTAAAATGGGGTGGCAACCTGTAGATAGCCCCTCCCTCCAATGACCCTTAGTGGTTGCAAGGGAGGCTAACCCAGCAAAAAAAAAATTCTATGTGTGGTACTT
>KZ807036.1:378616-398016 GCA_000696205.2 Oncopeltus fasciatus
ATATATATACACATATTAATATGTGTGTGTGTGAGATTTCTTCCATTTTATAAACAAAAATTGTTAATTATCATGACAAACTAATGTATTTATAATTATAATTTCTTCGTTATAATTAGAGTTTCATAAAAATTTATTGAACTTATAGTGGATGTAAAATTTATTTTGACAGCATTTTGTTGACCTATAAATTTTTACGAGGAACGCTTATGAAGTTAGAGTATGAAGAATCTGTGTCTGGAACCCTTCCTCCAAACTTCCGAGCATTCTTGAGAGCCACCCTTCTATTGACGAATGCGGCATTTACTATTGTCGGTTAAAATCGATTATGAGCGCGAGAAATCGGCCTGGTCAACGTAACTCCTGCGCGTCGGACTTTCTTTGTAGAGTCTTTAATCATTAAACTTTGCATAATCCAATAATAAATCAAAAGTGACAGATCTATTTATGAGAAAATTCAGACAATTAAGAGGGGATAATGAATTTGAACGAGTGAATACCACTGTTAAGGAGCCGTCAGTTTTATTTGATATACTCTAATACATGGAAAGTGAGGGATTTCTTGCTTCTGGAAGATTTAATGTAATGCGCTGTATAGAGGTGGAAAGAAATTATTACTGGGAATGAATGAAAAACCTATTTATAATAAAATAAAAAAAAATCAGGATTAATTATAATGAAATATGAGGCAGAAACATACATAAGAATAGCTGGTTAGTTATTTTTGAAAAAAAAAAAAAAAAAGTCTATTTAGTNACACATAAATGATATATATATATTAGATTTAATTTAGAAAGTAGGTGTTATGGAATCTGCTTATAGCAGTATAGAAATGTTGACAATATCCCCTTCATAATCCCTAATGTTAAGGCATAGAAATTCCAATGTTGGCTGAAAAGAGTCGGGAAAAAAATGGGTCCAAATCGGATACGCTTGTAGAGGTGTACAATGAGGACATTGTATTTTTTAATAGCTTCAATAAGTGTTTTCATAAGGCTCTATATTGTATTTATATTATGTTCATAGTCTTTGAAAAGAGATACAAGTTTATTTATTGTGTTATATTTGAAAGCAAAAGGGGATTTCTCGGTGCACTATTACTGTCGCTTTTTGCTGTCAATCTCATTATTGAAAAAACAATTTTTTTTGCTTCGTTCATTGATTTAACAATTCAGCTAAGTAGGTAAGTGTTGCGAGTATTTTACGTCGAGCTTCTATTGAACGCCTCTGTTATTTCTATAATGATTGCCTAAAGCAATGGGTTTTTTCTAACTTATGGGAAATTGTAAAGGTCGCAACCATGTTAGATCGAAATTAGGGCAAAATCATACTTGAGCCATTCCCCTAGAAGCTGTCACTAAGGATCAAGGAACGATACTGTACTGACGCGATTCGCCTCCTGATAGATATGACCATCTCTTCCAACTGAAAATAAGTAATGGCTATCTTTTGTGGTGTTTTTGCTTTCCATAACCTTCGGCGGCCAGCTTTGGAAGATAAGGGGGTCGCATTGTCGAAGGAACCTCTTTCAATTGGCGAGTAAGCGCTTTTGTGGTTGCAGAGCTTGTGTTCAGATGCCTAGGGTGAATAACAAAGACAATGTTTTCGAAGGCAAACATGAATGAAAGTTGCCTTCCAAGGAAAGAAGTGAGATACCTGGGGGTGTTCGAGGTTCGATTTCGTTCTACATTTGAAGATGTTTCGAGATCGAACTACTGTGGGATTGTCTCAATTAAGCGCCAAGCAGGAGCAAAACGGGGCGTAAATTTTCGAAATATATTGTTGCTTTATAATGCAGCTCATCTGATATATATTCTAAGCTGCTTTTTTTTTTTTTTTTTCTCCCGATAGGAGGAGAGAGAAGAATATTGGACTACAATCTAGAGAAAGGGATACTTTTATTGGCTGAAAACTAGGAATGTATTGTATTATTGCATATGAGAATTAAGTTAAGGAATGAGATAGGATGCTATGACAAAATAAAAGAAGTATATCTCTTGAATAATTGATGTAGAGGACATGCTAGGTCAGCAGTTTGGGTATGATGGGTAGAACAAAAAGGACAATAAAGAGTTTGGGGATCGCTACATTTCTTGTCTTTGTTGGATAAATAGTTTCATGATACTTTTGTTGAAACTAAGATTTTATATTCTAAAGGAGAGTTTGTTGACCTTAGATATTATTCTTAGATGATTTTAGTTGGGGTTCGGTCAAGGTAGATCCAAAAAAATACAAATTTAATAAAAGTATTTTTTTACTGGATTATCTGCCAACGTTTCGGCTTATATTGTAAGCCATCTTCCATAGCTTTCTACATTCATACTTATGATATCACATTACATTATAGTAATTCTCTATTATATTATTGTCAATTATTATTGTATTCTCATGACATTGTATTTCTACAGCCTTTAAGATGGCAGATAATCCTTTAAAAAAAATACTTTTTTTAAATTTGTATTTTTTTGGATCTACCTTGACCGAACCACAACTAAAATCATCTAATAATAATATCTACTGTCAAAAAAACTCTCCTTTAAAAAAAGTATATTGTATCTTTGCATAATTTGTTTTTCTACAAAAAAATTTAGTGATGAGGGTGGTAAATATAGCGCTGAATATTCCTTGAGTTCAATAATAATTAATATATGATGGCTGATTACCTGGAATGGTCATGGTCCTCTTGGTGTTTGTATGTAGGTAAGCTTAGTAAGTCAGTTCGAGCTGCGCAGTATTCACTAAACCATGATTTGATCAGGATAGCGAAGGTCTTAAGATCGTTTTAAGAAACTCATGACTTGAAAATTATTTACTATTGCGAGTATAAAGATAATTTCTTTTCCAGAGAGACACAAATGGGGAAAATGGCCGCGCCCGTGGTTTACCGCCAATCTCTATCCCTACCGCTATGTTGGTGACATCATAACAGCTTCAAAGGCGAGCTTTTCTACCTGCCTCGCTGGTGTTTTAGGCGCATTTTCTTGTAACTTGTAATTTTCTCTTAGCCGGTGACGTCATAGGACAGGAAAACCACTTACCCCTAAAAAGATTTTATGCGAATTTGCCGATGTGAAATACTAATCATTGTTAATTAAGTAATTTAGGAAATATAACTACATCCATAGGCTCTACAAATATTTCAATATTAATTAATCATTGTTAAGTTCTGGAAAACATAAAAAGTGGTAATTACAACGTTCTGCTATTTTAAAACTTATTTTTTAACATGTTTTAAGTTTTTTTTTTGGCAATATAAGCATATTATACTTGCAGGAAGATGGAGTTCCTCCTCTCTAGATCTGTAACGCCCTGCGACCTTGAACTTTTTGTGTAAATGTTCTTTCGGGTTTATAAGACCGAACAACTGTTTACTTTTAGTTTTGTCATCCCGAAGTTAATTAAAATATGGGGAAATCTGCTTACTTTACGCTGCAACTGCGTGAAGCATTAGTTTTCATAATCTATCCTAAAGATTTTGGTGCCTGTCCTCCATTTTCAATTGAATCTTTTTTTTAGACCTACGTTATAAAATTATTCGTTTATTACTGATAATAATTATTCATTTATCTCATACCAGTGATGAATTGGTAACTTTTTAATTTTAAAATGTCTATTACTCTCTGTAGAGTTGACCGTTTATTGTAAATTAATTAACTAATGTTTGGGCTTGTAAAAAAAAATTGATTTGAAGAATCATCGATGATCGTAACATTAATATGACCTAGGTGGTATGATATGACCTTTGGATCCACAGCTCAGCAAATAAGTTGTATAATAAAGTAAAGACAACTTTATTTTTCCTTCATGAAGTTAGGTTTTGGTAATCAAAGTTTCTTGTTGTTCACGTAGGCTTCGACGGTCGTCAGATGTATTTACCGTTTCTTCTTCCGGGTTGGACCGTGTCAAATTGTTGTTATTTGCCGAGTGTTGCACATCATGTGAAGGCTTCTTCAGGGCTGAAAAGAGAATGAGAGTTGTAAAAAAGAAATTTTTTTTACAACTCTCATTCTCTTTTCAGCCCTGAAGAAGCCATCACATGATGTGCGAAAGTTCGGCAAATAACAACAATTTGACACGGTCCAACCCGGAAGAAGAAACGGTAAATACAAATCAAAGTTTCTTTCGATTTATCGATTTATAATAAAAATAACTGTGTAAAATCAACTATCTGGTGACATGCCATTGGCACTGAGCTGCTCAGCTGATTAGGGAGAACTGCAATTCTATCTAGATTTAGGGACAATAGTCGGCGAGGCAGGAAGCGATGTCATTCAACTGCATTCGCTCACTGTACGATCGGATAGTACCTAGGCTTCACCTAACATATTCTCATTAGCCTATTGCTCTGAAGTATGGAGGTTTTTAAAGGACCGTAGGAGATTTATACTTAGCAAATCAAACTATTTAAAATAGTCCCGTGATTCCCCTATCTTGATGAATATATATAAAAAAAGAGTTTCAAGTTTTGAATTTATTAAAAATTTATTTTTTAATGCCTTGTGCAATTTTTAACGAGTTCCTCAACAGCTGATTTCTTCCTTGGAGTTTAGAGGAAGAACAAAATGATAATTCGTAAATCTTCGTTTTTATTGGGTTATGTAAAAATTTATACAGCATAAAGAGTGTAGAATGTTCTTTCCTGATATGTGCATTAAATAATGTATTTAAGAATGTAACTTAGAGAGTTAGACAGATCCTGTAATTTTTAAATTATAGTTATCTGATTCGTCCTTTAGATTTTCTAATAATTAAAAATGAGGAGAAAAGGGAGTTTAAAGGTAGTTCAGAATTAATTGTTGTTATGTTACTCTTTTTATAAGCTTTTAACAAATGATAGAACATAATTAGATATTTATGAATGACCCGTGAATGTTGTACGCTTATCCCCACTATTCCATTATGATTATTCTCAAAGGCGAAAGTAGTCATTTACTCTTATTATGTTCAGCTTTAACGAAGCATGGGTTCAGTTTAGTTTAAACTTTAGATTTTTTCTCTGTCTGCGTGAAGGGCTTTTAATAAAGTTTTCGATGAAATATTTCTCTTGTCCCAAATAAAATTTTTTTTTTTTTGATGATACATTATACATTTATGTAAAATATCATGTCCTAAACATAAGTATTCTCTTGAAGTGCGAAATCCCTTAGTAACTTAGCCCGTACGTTAAGAAAATCAAGTATTTGCTTTTTTTCATCCATATTCAAGTAAAATAAAGGCAATTTACTATATTTCATTATATATATTGCGGTCAGCAACAAAATTTAGCAGAGGATCTTCTCTGTAACGTCCAATAGCAATCATATAGTACCCCCAAGTTCCTCAGACGTGCTGCATCAATGTTTTAATAACATATGAGATGGTTTCTAGTGTTAAATTAGCAGATATCTCTTGAGGTGCATATATATATATAATTTTAACAATAATGAAGATATTTTTTCAATTTTTACTTTTTTAAAAATAACTCACTTTTCTCTTCCCCTCTACTATTAACAGGATCCTTCAAGGAAATCATGGTACTGGTATGGGCTACGGGTCAATAATAATTAAGTAAACAAAGAAATAGATAATATAAATTACTAATTACAGGTATGTACACATAAATGAAATGTGCTTATTTACATAGAGGCTTTTTTTTACAAGATAACTTGCTAATTACTGTCACTTATCATTTCACTGGTATCGACACTGCAAGGTTTACGACCAGCCCGACGATCTGAGGCATGAGATCTTACACGAAAACCGCCACTGAGTAAGACTTATATTATTAAGAGTCGTGGGGCCGTTGACGAGCTGCTTTTATTACTTCGTGGAAGGCAGGCCTAGAAGTTCTAATTGTTATTTCCTCATAATCCTCTTTTCAGAAGCAAGGAAGCATCTGGTATCCTTCAATTGGCCCCTTCCCGTACAGGCCTGGTCCTCTAGTCACATGCTTCCTTAGTCTTCAACACTAGACTTTGAAAATATTTCCTCAGGTCATTGTCTTTGAATATATAAATACGCACACACACGCGAGCGCACACACACGCATGTCAGTAATCCATCTGTTGTGCTACACTTGTAGTTTATTTCTCACATTAACCAATACTTCCATCAGCTGTACTGAGTTGGGCAACTGATTGAGGAAGTCCCTGATAATCTCCGTCTGCAATCTCACTCTCCATCTAAATACAAGTTAGGACTGAGCTGGAATGGGTTGTCGAGGGAAGGAAAGACAAAGCCCCTTTAATTTCCTCTCCAGCGCCGCCCTCCCACCACACTGAAATCCATGTAGCTTGGACATGGAAACAGAGGTCGCCTGAGTCTGACGCAATCTGTAATGCATGCACGGTTATCTTTATATTGGTCTGATATTGAGATCTTCTACATATATTAGTATACTGATATTACTTTTACTAAGCGGTGCTAAGCAGGAGAACTAACTCATTGTCATGATCTAACTAAACTTACATTTGTATACTCATATCTCTCGAAGCTTCTAATAACTCTCACACTACGAACACATAACCTACCCAATTGACAAGTTCACTTACTTAATATTTGAGAGATGTTTTAGAATCCTTCCATAAGCTTTTCTTTTCTGAAATCAAGAATTCGAGATGAGTGATCTACAAACTTATAATTAATCCTGTGGCTTTAAAAGCTTTTATTAATTTTTTATCTGCAACAAAAAAGCTTAACTGACACATAATAAATAATGTATATATATAATAAAGCCTAGAAAACTTATAATTTCTACTAATGTCTTTAGAAACTCGTCATCTATAATAAAAATCCAAAATGGTGAACCTACAGACATATAATACCTATAGTAGCTCGTCAAACTTTAAATAATGTTTTGTCTTTAGTAAAATACGGAATTGTAAGATCCACAAACTTATAATTTTTACAAATACTTTCAAAAACATTTAATAATTATTTTCCTGTTCTGCAAACTTATGAATTTTATTTACTTACTTATTTATTAGTTCGCGTAACTTTTAATAATTCCTCGTCCTGTCAGATTTTTAGTCCTAAAAGTCATAAGACATCCCCTGTGTGAGGTATGTGATTTTTAGAATGAATAAATATGCTTAATTTACGCTGTTCAAATTGTCGAATTTATTAATTGCCAATTATTTTTTAAATGTCCGAGAAAAAGAGAAAATTCTCTTATAAATTAGCATTAAAAAAAGGTAGGAAAAATTATAAATATAGTTTTAAGTCTTTACATAGCAATTTTCACATTTTCTGTGGTTTTTTAAAAAATGTAAGACGATATAAGAAATCGTGTTAGGTTATTTTCCTAATAACTTAAATAAAATTATGTTGTCCCTCAAAGTTACCGCGACAAATTTGAACTAGATCACTTGACCAACATTTGACACAGCTGGAAAACTATGCCCCGTGAGATGGTCGTCTCAAGTGGTGGAACAGCTCAATTTTCATATTTGCTGGTTTTAGAGAATGATGTCTGATATATTATTTTTAATGTCTCGAAAGGTTTCTTTGTATTTAAAAAAAAAAAAAAAATATTAATTAGCTTTAAGATCATGTTTGTTATTTTATTTACTATTGTTTTCCCTCAATACTTGTATTAAGTTACATTTATTTTTTAGTGTTATTTTGTGAGGTTGAATATTTATTTCCTTCTATTTTTTCTGTAAATATTTAAGCCAGCGACCATTTAAGTTTTTTATTTCCTTCTTTACTTTGTGTAAGACTAGTAGCTGTCCCACACCTCTCTACTCAGGCTAACCTTTTGAAAATGGGTAACCATTATTATTTGATTTGTAAATGATTTTTCAAATAAATCTGTTTTTGGTTTTAAAAAGAAACCACATAAAAGGCGAAATATGTGATTCAAGCTGCCGAGTTGGCTTTTTCCTTTCTTATACTACATTCTAAATTGTGGTTGCACATTCTGGATGTTTGCACCTTTTTTTGAAGTTTATATCGTTTTATGTTAAATTCATATAGTTTTTTGGTAAGTAAATTGTCATATACGTTCATTACTGTGTTTTAACTATGATTGATTTTACTAGGAAAAAGTCATTTGTTGACAACTGCTTCCACTTAAAACATGTCACACTTTTATAGTCTTGTTTATATTTTGATTGTTTTGTTATGATTATTTTATTAAAAGTTTGTTGTACTTGTTGTAGTGGGGGCGGTGTGCAGATCGGAGGTAGCCGGCTGATCGGCTCCGTGAAGTCGCAGATGTCCTCGGTCTCCTCGTGGCTGACGAGGAAGGAAGAGACCTCTCCAGCCGCTCCAGCACCCGAGGAGCCTCCAGCCTCGCCCACCGCCGCCCAGGAGAAAGATGATGACAACTCCAGGTAACCATTCTTCTCGACCTCCAAATATTGCGCTATCGATTTTCTTTTAAACTCTCTTCGATTATAACCAATGCGAATGTTGTCCAAAAAGTAAAGTTCCAATGGCTTCTGGAGACAGACGATATTTTTTATCTGAATTTACGTGAAAGTGATTTTAACAATCAGTTTGCTTGTCCTCTTCTTGTTTCTCCGTTCTCCTATACTATAATTATTAAAATTTAATTAATATTTTTACAGTTTGTTATTATAAATTATCATTTAAACTGATCTTAAACTTTCAATGAATATTTATAAATATTTTTCCTCATTAAGTAAAATCGAAGCATTAGGATTCAAGGTACATGGAGTTCAAACCTGATTTATTTAAATACTGCGTTTCTGAGGAATTCGCTGTTCTTGCGAAACAACGTGAAACAAACAGGAAGACCGCCATATGGTGGTTACCTGTCTGTTACCTTACCTCCTTCGTACTCGCTGTACCATTGGCATGGTGTATATCTTCCGGATTTCGACTGATGTGTGCTCTGCCAACAACAGGTCCTCTACAGCATCCTGAGGAAGCTGGCCATCACCCAATAGTGAGAAGCTAGGAAGAGCCTTATCCGAATGGTAGCATTTTCTCAATGGAAACCCCAAACGTCCGTATACTCACAGTCCCAAACAGACAGACGAGTTGCTTCTCCTTACTTTCTGAAAACTAGAGAGGGTCTGTGTACTCCAAAGTCGTCGTCGAGATGGGTTCTCAATACCCTCTTTGGGGCTTTAACGGATTCCAATCTTTACGAATCTCCATGTAGTCTTTATCGTGTAATACTGTTGTAAAGTATACACTTCCCTTTAGGAATCAAGAAACTTTCGAGCTCCATTCTCGAGAAATCCGCTATTTGGGATTGGATATAAGTATACTCTAAGTAGATCACTATACAATTATAGACTGCAATGGGCATCCACCCCTAAAGCTATAACAATCTCCTACTCCCAGAATCCAGAAGAGGTGCCTCTATATAACCCTGAAATGGAGATCTCTGGGGACCAACTTATAAGGCTTTAACCATTGCTCCCTGTTTGCAGGTTAGCCGGCCAGTTGTTCCGGTTCTCGGGTTCCTATCTCTATGCTGAAAAAAATTCTTGCCTGGAATTTTTTTTTCTTTTTAAATACTTGACTATTTACACAACTCGATGAAAGTAACTTATCCTTCTCTAGATGAATTTAGCTTTCCTGTAAGTTCTATAAGTATCTCATATATTCCTATTAGCGATTATGCATCCCTTTATCAAATTCAACTTTCAATATTAATCAATTTGTTCTCGGCAGACATTAAGCATACCTGTTATATGCCACATAGAGGTAATCAACACATAATCGCTTACAGATAATTGTTATAAGTATTATTTGATAAATCTTTGTACTTCGCTAGCGGTTCCTACTATTGACGTGGAACAATTGTTGATGTTCAATAACAGTCCCCGAGCCCAGTGGTTCCTGAGTCCTCCAACTAGCTGTCACTCTAGTTTGTCAGCCACCAGGTGAACATTACCGGCAGTTCTGAGTTAATTCTATAAATGTCCAAGTAAAAGAATGTCTTCGCCATCATTGCAGATAAATCTGAAAGACAATAATATTTCTAATATTTTCCTCTTTTAAAATGTTTTTTATATATATTTTTTAAATATTTTGTTCAAATCCTCAACGTTTTAGTAAAATAAAATATTTTCTTTTTTTATTTTATTTTTAAATACTAAAACAACTTTGGCAAGAGGAGTTACGATCCTGGCATACATTATTTCCCTGATCTCGTTATCACTGACATATACCTCTTTCCTACTTCTCTCTTACTCCTGGGATACATCTAAACTGCTGGAGACACAGCCTCCCCCCCCCCTTTTTTTGTAGTATTTTGCGAGATATACGTATGATTAGTAATGGCAGTGGGTAGGCTATAAGTTGCGAATAACTCCTTGAAGAAGGTTTCATTGTGTATGGCGACATGGTCGAAGAGAGTCGCAGTCCATGGGAGTTTTCTTGAATAAACCCTACGCAATGGTTGCAAATGGGCTTGCCATTCCGCTCGCGTGGCTACACGCTGGCGAGATCCGTCTTCTGAATACCGGTGGCGTTCACTGTTATGCGTGCAAGTCACGAACACACCAGATGTCGGGGAACACATCTCGCTCGGGTCATGTCGATGTCCGGGTTGTATGGAGTCTACAGATCCGCCTCATCCCCCTCTACGTCCTTTTTCTTCTCCAGTCGTAATTCTCTCATATTCCTGGAGTGCGCAATATGATTCCTAAAATATGGGCTGCATTTCTCTCAAATTTGGAAGTCCAGCTCAAGTAGAACATGCGATAGGTCGTGACGCTTATTTATTTGAAAAGGACCAAGAAAAAATTCACGAAATAGAAAAAAATTTAGAGATTATAAAATGGCTTTGAATTCATTAGTTATTTTTTACAACTACTTTTATATTGAAGTCAATCGTGTTTCTCGCATTTACCAATTCGTATTTGGGACATCGCTGGTTTGAATGACTATAAATCGTAGGTGTTGGGGTAAACCACTAATTAAAAAGAAAAGAAATAAAAACTTTCCCAATGGTTCTAAATTTCATATTATCATTCTTTGGAACCACTCAGGTATATGGAAGAGGGGGAATCTGCTAAAAGGTAAGGAACCAGTATAAACATTCATGGCACTGTGCGGGCTTTTTTTTTTTTTTTACAAGTTTAATAAATTTTATGTAAGATCCAAATTACGATCTTTGGAGTATTTTGGGATTTTTGTGAGACTCAAGCCGTTGTTTCTTCGGGTCCCAGCTTGATGTGGTTTTAGTAAAAGATTGCTGGTAAGAAAAAGAAAAAGAAGAAGAAAATAGAGGAATTCAATAATTTTTATGAGGTCATTCGATTTCTACACTCACTTGATTTCTAACTGGGGACGTCTTTTATCCATTCAGTGGTTTGCTCAGTTCTCCTCTGTGCTTAATGAAGAATGAACTGCGATCTATAGCCTTCAGCTGAAAAACCGCATTTCAGGAAATCCCTAATGTCTGTTCGTGTAGTATTTAAAGTTTCTTCCATCGATTTTTATAATTCCCCAGACTTTCACTTCTAAATCATTTACTGAGGCTTAAAATAACTCGGGCATGGAATAATTGAAGTCATTCCTTTGTTGTCTAGTTATCTCCCTGTGAGTGGTCAAAGAAAAATTAGTTTCAACTTTCATTGCACCATATTGCATTTTGGCAGAACTCACTGTAAATTGCCAGTCAAAAACATTAGAAATTCTTAAAAGTGAATTCAAAGATAAACATTTAATGAAATTCGAATTTGAATTTTTTTCATGTTTTTTACATTTAACTTAAAAATGTAAAAATATTTTTTAATTTTCTCACCTGGAGTGGAGAAAAGCCAGTGGAGGACCTGGAAAAAAAATTTAGATTTTTTCTTCTTCTCCATGTCCATTCAGAGAAAAGCCACTTAAAAAAAATATAGTCCTGAACAGGAAATATAGATTAAAATGAATACTTTATAGTAGGTTTTCCTATGTAGGATCGGTAGAGATTTGTGAATAAATATTTTGATTGTCCTTCGGAACATCTGCTGGAAAAGGTTCAAATCCAACTCTCAGGTTAAAGTTATTCCCTTACCCTTGACCGCTTATCACGACTAAAATCAGCCTTTTAGTTTAATTTGAGCTCAGGACTGAATTGAACAGTTTCAATCTAACTAGGTTTGACAAGAATATAGAAAGTTTTATTTGGTTTAACTTTTATTTATTTATTACACTTCTATTTAAATAATATAACAATAAATAATAGAAATATTTCTAGACAACACCACATTTCTTAGGGTTTAGGGTTTTGCAGTGCTTGAGAATAGTAGTGTGAGGACTTCTTTTGACGTCACTCAGGAAACTGTATAAGAGGAAGTTGATAAGGACTTTGTGTTGCCTGCACTTAACCACGTATACAGAGAATAATTCTGATAGCTATCGAATTCGAATCACAAGAAATACTCATTTTTGCTCATTCCATATTGCTGTGTGTCTTTACTGAGATCCCATTGCTTGATGGACATGAAATTAAAAATATAATAAAATAATTTTTTGTTGTAATAGTAAAAAGAGGAATAAAGTTTCAGTAATATTTTCTTTGTAACTAGCATTAATCTCAGTGTTAATATCTTTATTATAATTAGAGTTAGGAGAAAATTTAATTCAATTGATTGGTGTCAAATTTAAATATCTGACATTTACATTCTTTAATAAATTTACGAAAAACGTAACTTACTATCAATTAAATGCTAGGGAATAGAATAAAAAAATCTAACTTTCCCAGCCAGGGCACGAACCTGGATCTCCTGCTATTCGGAAAAACGCGTTTTCCACTTACGCCACCGGTAGAGCAGATAGCTTAATAAATTCCCAGCACCAGTGGGACAGTTAGATTTTTTATTCTATTCCCTAGCATTTAATCGTTTAAAATTTACGTAGGATAATATACCACAATAAAAATATTTAAAAAATACGTAACTTACAACAACTTACACTGTGAGTTCTGCGGCTTGTATGTTCAGATAAGTCTTTTAATCTTACCCCTTTCCATATTTTCTAAAACGAAGGAAATCTGCTTGTTTTTCGCAGCTCCTGCTTGACGGAGATGAAACTAAAGCAAATCTGGGAAGTAAGAGATACCGCAGGGCAACGTTTGAAAACTTGACTGTTGTCACAGCTTCTAACAAGATGTCCCTCTGGTGGATGCAAAGCCTTCGTTAAAACTTAACTTCTCTAAAACTCTAACCGATTCGAAGGGAATTTTCTTCTTGTGTTCTCATTGAAGTAGTCATGAAAAACTCTTGGATTTTGGCAGAAATCGGACTACCTAAACTGAGTGTGATTTGACTTCCCTCCGATTTTGAACAATGAGATATATCATGTGAATATAATGCTGTTGGCATTGCAATAACCAGCTAAGTATCTATATTCGTCTAGCTATCTCCACACTAGATTATTTTGCCTATTATCTGTTAAAATGACCTAGTTTTCTTCTTGGCGCGCTATGTCTAAAAGCCTTTTTCTGTGTAACGATTTCTTCAAGTATATTTGTGTTTAATAAGCTGAGAGGTAAATTTTCTCTTTTTTTCTACTTTCATTGTCAAATCTGTTTTCCTCTTGAGACTTTCCATTTTATTCATGGGTTTTATTCGCTGCCTTCTTTATTCATTTTACTGTCTTCAATTCATTTTACTTCCAAGTGCCTTTTTATATTTGTAAATTGACTCACATACTGATGTAAAATTTAATTTGAAGTTTTAGGACAGTATTTTATCAACAGTATTTTAGTACAGTTTTTATTACCAGCAGTTTTTATGTATTTTAAAGGAGCAACGAATATTCCATGACTGCTTTATTATTGGCGGGTAAGACTCGACGGGTTACCGTGTATATTTTCCTGTACTTTAACATCATTCTAATTTGACAGTGAAAAAACAAAAAAACACATAATTATGCTGGTAGCTAATGCATAGAGGTTCATTCAATGATTTACGATGTAACTTATTTTACTTATATGGTAAAAAAAATTATTTTGATGAAAACTGCTCTATAAACCCTAAAAGCCCGAAGTTATATTTGATATTTACTTATATTTTTTAAAGTTTTTGAACTTATCAGCTGAAGTAATTCATTATTACTCTTTATCACTATACCTTTTTCCCGTTCATCGGTTTAGATCATGGGCATGCCATCCAAACTTTAAAGAAAGTATTTCTTTGTATCTCCTACGTCTCTTAGAATATTAGGACTAAATGAAAACGAATTCGGACCTAGTTTAAGCCTAATTTAGTAATGTTGCGCTTTAAGCTTCTCTCAAGCTAAAATTTATTTTCTTACCACCATTTTATCGTCTAATCCTGCTTGACCAATCAATACTTCAGCGACAGAAAAGGATCAGATTACACATATTTCTGCCTTGTGAAGGAGGCAGTTCTTTAGGGTTCTGGTAACCCTTGATTCTCTTAATTTTTTATATTTATTTTTTCTCCGCCAACTGTTCATATTTCTGATATTAGAGCTCTCTTATCATGTTTTCTCAGATAAGTTACGGTGATGATATCATGAAACACATCTCGCAATACACGGCACGTTAGCAATTAACCCCGCTGAGATTTGAATCGAACTCTTGCCCTAATCCAGCCAACTCCTCGTCAGAGGAACAAAGGTTTAGTCTTAGCAGAGAGGAAGCCCCACATCTTGTGGGAGAGATCGAGGTACCGCCCCTCACCGGCTTGTAGCCATGGTGACGCCGGGCGGACCCCACCACTTGTGATGATGATGATGCATCTCTAACCAGTGCGAGAAGGGGAGACAACAAAGAATACAACCGCACCGAGTTCTGCAGGCTTATATCCGAATATACCCTTGTATTTTTATTTATTTTTATTTTTTTTCTGCATTAGGGAACAGGGATCAATTTTAATACTGTTCATATTTCCGCCTCCGGCTCTGTCTAACGTTGGCCTTCTAATGACCTTTATCTCAAAAATAAAACTTAACAGACACTTGCAAACTGTTTCACATATTATCAAATCATCTTTTTAAAATCTCTAAAAAAAAAAAAAAATTGCAAAACTATTTTAAGAGTAATCTGGACTTTTATTCTTATAATTTTAAGAGCGACTTTCCTCATAACGGTTGATTTGATTTCGGATAATTATATTATATTTAGAAGAGTTAGAATATTCCATGTTATCCTTCAAATCAAATATAAAAATATACCTATTGTTAAAATCTCATTCCATGCCCGATTCTCTTTATTTCACTTTTAACTTTTCAATCTCCTCAATTCTTCATTCATCATTTAAATAATATGTACCTTTGGAAGTGTAAATAATATATACTATATGGTGTATCCCTTGTCAATGTATTAAAAAAAATGCAGGTAGCGTTAGTACTATTATTTCCTGTTTAATTTACTGTTTTATATTGTTAAATACATTATTTTATGTGTACGATTTACAAAAATAAAGTAATTGTAACTTTAAATTGCAAGAGGAAGTTTTAAACGAAACGAGAACATAGAGATCTGAGTAAACTGGGAATATCATTAGTGACAACAACTGTGATAGTATCTGAGATCACAACATCGATCTTAACCTCTTTCGCACATGTTCGTTTTAACTCTTATTTATATTATGTAAATGGTAATTTCACTATTATCGTTTCGGTGTTTTGTAATATTATCCAACAAGCCGATGGTTACAGATTAGAATCTGACGGAGGTTCATTTTACTTATATTTATTTTTAAGAAATTTAGAATCTACTGCCCTTAATAACTAATACATAAATAAATATAAAATATAAATTTCTTTCTGCTAATAAATTTACAAATAAATTAAATGTGTATATTTACAAAGGGGCCTCAAGATAAGTTGCTAATTACTATTACTTATCGCTGTTACCGGCACTGCAGGACTTACGATCAGCCCGACGCTCTGAGGCAAGCGATCGTTATCCAATTTTATACAACTTTGGCTATTCTTATACATTTAATACAAGAAATTCAAGAGAGTTATAATTAAAAAAATCTTACTACCTCAGCCGGTACTCGAACCCGGGTCCTTCAAGTATAAGACGATACATTCGTCTTACTTGGGGGTTTAGACTCGGAGTAAAGTGCGGGGAGTAGAAGGACTTATCAAGCTATCCTTGGTGGGGTAAAGGATAGCATACTTGCTCGGAAAGCAGGAGATTTGGTTCGAGTCCCGGCTGAGATAGTAAGATTTTTGTATTCTAACTCCCTTGACTATCTTATAATTAATGTATAAGAATTGCCAAAGTTTACAGACTCGCAATGAATACACGTGCACATCTGAGTTTCGCGCATTTATGAGCCTTAGTTTTCTCAGTGTTTTTCAGTCATATTGAAATCCTACTAATTATTGTCGTATTGGTTGTAAATTTAAGATTTTTTTTTCTTCAAAAGTGTAAATTTCAGCAGCGTATAGCTTAATTTTCTTGAGTAAATCCACAGTTATCTATAAGTCACTTATACTCCATTGCTCACTTGCGCCTGTTCCGTCTGATACGGCACCAGTAATACACTCATTAACAAAATTCTGACATAACATTGGTTTTCAACGAATAGCTGTTAACGCCTCTTGGTTCATTAGGAACCAACAGCTACACAGGGAACTGGGAATTGATCCATTTAGATTTCTTATAGAAGAGTTAACTCACAAGGTATCGCCAACGACTCTCATACTAAAGATTAGAAAAAAAAATTGATTTGAATGGCGGCGCTTTCAATAGAACACTGAGTTGTGCTGAAGTATTTTTGCCATTGTTGTTTTCTCGGGAGATGTGACTAATAATACGGCTTTTGTTTGTGTTGCAGTGCCACCGGCGGAGCGGACAGCGAACATGGCGGCGACAGTGACATTGGGACGCCCACTGAGGAATCAGGCGGACAAAATTTCGGTGCTGGTAACTGATATCTTACTGCTTCTTGTCGCTCATTGGCCGCTTTCCCTAGATTCACCATTCTTTTATTTCTTTTCTTATTGTCTAACTTTATAGCTGTTATCCTAATTTTATTTTGCTGATTTTTTATTTTTTATTTTATAGGTTTCTTTAAACAATATTACCATCTTTTAGAACTTTTTATTATTTTTCATGAGTGAGTGATGAACATGTTAGTGATATTCAAAACAACATTGAATTGCCAGTTATTATGCTTTGAGCTGTTATCAAATACATTTATACCTATTAAATTAAACTATTTTTAGTCTGATGTTCACGTAGGCTTTGACGGTCGTCAGATGTATTTTCTTCTTCCGGGTTGGACCGTGTCAATTTGTTGATAGTTGCCGAGCTTTCGCACATCATTTGATGGCTTCTCCAGGGCTGAGTTGAGAATGAGAGATGTTTTTAAACCCAGGTGGTATATAAATACCATGTTTTATACACCAGGTGGTGTATAATCCCGGCGCGGTCCGGTCCTTAAGCGAAGTCTGCCTTCCCATTAGTTGATACTGTGTTCTGGCGGCTGGTCTCTGGAGTCCCTGAAGAAGCCATCACACGATGTGCAAAGCAACTATCAACAAATTGACACGGTCCAACCCGGAAGAAGAAACGGTAAATATTTTTAGTCTGTTGCTTTTTGTGGGAAGGAAATTACTTCCTTGGTGGCTGATGAATATTTATATATGAATTTTCCATATCTTTTAAAATTTCATTAAAAAAAAAACAACTAATTTTGCTTTTAGTTATTTAAATGAAATTTTGGATTGTAGTAAATCCCCAAATAGTTATTGAATTCACTTTAATATTCCCAAAACTCTTATTTTATGGGCAGTGAACTCTGTGTTACTCATCAGTCCAAACTTAATGCATTACACATTTCAGGAACTACTCACTCTTATCGCTCCTATTTTGCTCTTAAATGAATCAGCCTTCCTTTTTCTATTTCTTAAACCTGAAAACTTCGTTAGAAATGTTTTTGTTTTTAAAAAAAATCTTTCATAAAAACAACACCATTACCTATTGAAATTGAATTTTCTTAAAATGTAAATAATAATTCAAAATGTGGTATCAAAATAAATAATACATTTAAATATAATATATGTAATTAATGATAACTCAATATGAGATCTATTAAGGGTGTTTCTACCATAATTTCTTTGGGAAGTCATAATTTTTTTTTAAGCCCTAGTAGTCAAAGAATATGAAATCAGCCTATTTGAATTGACTGTTTTGCTGTCTGAAACGTTCTAGAGAATAAGAACATTTTGGGTCTTAGAATAATTTTTTTTAGAGATGGGAGATATCTTTTGTAATTTTGAATATTTGAAATACGATTTTAATCTATGAAAAACGCTTTACGCTTCAACTGCTTAATTGAGAGAATCTAGTATTAATAATTTAATATTTTCAAGAATTTCAAGTGCAACATTTTAATATTGTTTCGTTAAGTTTAATTTAAATTGAGCTGACTTAGAGATTTAGCTATTTGCTTTGTTCCGATGACGTCATCGACCAAATCAAAATTCATATATGCACATACATCCACTCATTTGCATTTCTCCGTAACGCTCTAGTGATTGCCTTTGTTTGTTGTTTTCGTTGACGTTCTGTATCCGAGGATCAGCATCGAAAATCGTGTATAAGTCCGCCATTATTAACTGTCCGGCAACTTCCTAAGAATGTACAATTTTTTTTATTTTCACTGCGAAATTAAAGTTTATCTTTTAAACGAGGAGAAAAAAAATTTTGATTGAAATTCAAATTCAGACTTATTAGATTAAGAGTTGAGTTTTTAGCTTAATTTAAATTTAAATAGTTATAGGATCATGAAGGTAGAAATATTAAATTTATTGGAATTGAAATCAATAAAATTAATTTTCGTTTACATCGTTGAAGTCTTTGATGCTTTTTCTTTTATATAAGGACAGAAGGAGAAGAAGTAAAAGAGATTTTTTTTTTTTTTTTTTATCCTCGTGTTTTATGCACCAAAAGAAGTATCATAATAATCGTCAAACAAGTTGTACACAGTAGTAAATATTTACTAACAAGAACTTAAGTTCTTCACCAACAGCCTTCTTGTATGAATAACATTTGGGAAAAATTTACTTGCCAAAATTAAATAATTTAATTGGATGGAGAGTTAACGGTAGTTAGGATGGTTAAGAACAGAAATTTTTAGGCAATGTTCCAATGGTCATTAGTTCTATTGGAACGGAGCGAAATTTTTTGTGTTAATTAATTAGTTCTTTAAAAAAAAAAAAAAATTTCTCATAAACCAAAAAGCATCATTAGGAAATAGGGTGATAAATTACATTGTATTATAGTTTACGCAGCAGTTTTAATTTTTTAATTATATTTGCCACAATTAAAATGGTTATACCATATTTTCTGAATACCAGCGCAATTAGCTGGTTAGAAATTTCACTACGACGGATGAGAACTCTGATTGAGAAATCTTCTTTTGGTCCTTGTTTTGAACAATACTTTTCATCATACTGCTCAAATGTTCGTCATAAATCTCTTCCTTTACATTTCCTTATTATTATTATTATTTTATATT
>KZ807036.1:404104-414121 GCA_000696205.2 Oncopeltus fasciatus
AATTAAAAAATAAAAATTAGTTTAGTTTTAATATTTTTTTATTTTTTATTATGAATGTTTTTTTTATAATTAATTGTGCACAATTTTTTTTTACTGGCTAGTTTTAAAATATTTGTCTCCAAATGACTTCTTTCATAAATGTCATCTTAAAAAGATTACACTGTTCGTCGGATCACATTCAATTTAAAATATCAACAGCAATTGGTGAATGGAAAACTATATAATTATGGAGAAGCAAAGCAGGTGGGATTGTTTTAAGCATACTTTTAGTATTCACAGTTTTTTTATAGATGCATAATTATGGTATGTTAGTAAATTATTTATTTAAAAATTAGTTTGTTTAATAGGTTTTGCGGTTCGATAAGAAAAACACAATTTTATGGTTTTAGATACACTTCATTATTGAGTATAGTCTCCTTGAACATCAGTACATTCGTTCAACATTTATGAATTCCTCCCCTGAAATGAGAATCTGGAAGGGCTGCAAAATATACTTCCACCCCTGTTATGACATCATTTGATGAAAAACGCTTCCAAGCATTTTTTTTTTTTTTTTTTTTTTTTGGCCTGGAAACAGATGGAAGTCGCTGGGGGCCAAATCTGTTGAATACGAAGGATGTTCCAACGATTCGTGTGACATGATGCATTGTCCTCATAAAAAAAAAATTTTTCTTCTGCAAAAGAATATTTTCATTCAGCTTAAAGGTTAGAATAATATTCAGAATTTACCATAATTTTTTACCAGTTTGCAAGTAAGCCACAAACTAAATTTGTATCCCCTTCCCCCCCCCATAAAAAAAACTGATGCTAACACCTTCTTGGACACGAACTCGTTTAGAAGCCGAAAGACCAGGTTCACACCACTCTTTAGCCTCTTGTTTTGATTCATGATAACATGGTGATAGACTCAAGTCTCTTCCACTAGACCAGACGCACAAAATCCACTATATCCTTTCGAAAATGCTCTAAATGTTTCTGAGAAAGTCGCATTCCAATGTGTTTTTGTTCCATTGTTAACGAATGCGGTATCCATGGTGAACATAGCTTTCTGAAACCCAATACGTCTGTCAAAAAATTGCTCAATGAGATACCTAGGGCTTCTACTAAACCTCTTTAGTTTGTAGATTTATTGATTTTTTTCATACGATATCCTATATTTTTTCCAGGATTTCTGGTGTTGGTCCTGTTTGTGGTCGTCCTTGACAAGGATCGTCTTTAAGGCTTGTATAACCACAAGTAAAATCTTTCTACTTTTCTAATTAATTTGTTCATACATTTCCATTGCTTTTAAACCTTCCAAATATAAAAATTCAATCACGGCATGTTACTTGATTTTTTCATTTCTAAAAAACAATACTGTGCTGCGTCGTACTAAACGTCTTGTAAAAAAAAGAATGAATTGACAGATTGAAATGAAACTTCACATACGTTCATTGAAGAGTTCACCAACAAAAAAAAGAAATCTAGGCTAGTAGCAACGCCCTTTCTTATCGAACCACAACACTTATTGAAGAACCGGTATTAGGAAACGAGGATTACTTTAAATGGATTATATTGATGTTTTGTCGTGTATAACCAGTCAAAGTATATGTTTCATTTATACCATGATGGTTCTATTACATTCATAATATTACTGTGTAAATTAAGAAGAAGTTCAAAGGTTCAAACTTTTTAACCGCAAATTCTAGGAATTAAGAACTGCCGTTTCTCAAAGTGTTTGTGTGCTGGCTCTGACTCGGGGCTATTAACGGTGAACATCAATAAAACATGTTCAATTTTATTTTAAAATTTTCCAGCCAGCGTTGAGTCAGAGGCCATGATGTAAAGTGGTGGATGGAATTAGAGGAACTGAATGTATCTTGCAAACTGATAGCAGTCTTCATTGTTCGAGCTGAGTAGCGTTCCTTACATGGGCAGGACAGCCCAGTCGCCAGTTGAATCTCCACATTCTGCGCTCACCTGGAGGAGGAATGGTATCGCGTCGCTAGAGGGAAGGCTGGTTGGTACTGCTTCTGGTAGCAGGACACCTCCCCTCTACCGTGGTCTTATGTCCTGCTGTCTTCCAGATTGGTCCATACACGAGACAAGATGACCAAATCCTGCAGGCCAAGTATTCCCTGGACCTTCTGAGCATTCCTCACCTGCTACAACGCTACCTTCACTTTCCATGTTCCACTTCAAACTGTCTTCGGGTTGTTTTTTTTTTATTAGCTTAATGAATTGATTTGATTTCCCTTCATAAATCTTATACTTCTATCGTTGTAACTACTCGGAATTGATAACTATTTCATTTTATAATATTCTTTTTTCATTGCGATTTTGGTTAGTTGGTTCTTACTTAGGCGTTTGTAATGTTTCAGCCACTACAAAAGCTCTTGCAGGCGCCAAGACACTCGGCAACTTCTTTTACTCTGCCGTGAACAAGGCAGGGGCTAAGGTGAGCGAAGCCTCTGCGAAAATCAAGAAGACAGTCGAAGAAAATGTAAGTACTCACATGCTTTCTTTATTTCGAAACGAATGCCGAAAATATTATTTAGTGTTTAAGAATTTTACTTATTTATATATAATATACTCCTTAGGAAACCAATAAGATTAAGTTCCATAATATGTCTTTAGAAAATATCTGTACTGATACTGCATAATGATTAAGTCATTAATTATATGATACTTTAATATGTGTTTTTTTCGTGTAAACGACCCCCTACTAGTTTTATCGAATAAAAGATAATATAAATTTGTTTTAAGGTTAACATTTGAATTTTTTTGGGGGGAGGAATGAGAGATAAAATTATTTATAATTTATCGGGTTGAGTTTGGAGTCATTGGTCACCTTCTCTACTCATGGGATTGATATTGAATGTCATTTTTTTTTCTAATTCATTTTGGCGATCAAATTACAGAATGTTTTGATTTAACAGAATGTAATAAATAAATAAAAGTTTAATAAATTTCGTTTGAAAAACACCTAAGAAACTATTATCAGCTGCAATCGGCACAGAAGTGGACTNAATTTATCGGGAAAGAGAAGGATTTACAAGGAAACAATATTGAAAAATCTTTACTAAATTTAGAAAAGTAGAAGAAAATTAATAGAACGCAGTACATGTGAAATGTAATTTACTACCATTAAAGGGAATTCGAAGATTTTTGAGCATATGAGATAGTTCTCGGAAAACATTTGTTTGTAATTTCTTCCGATGATTTCTGCAGAGCTCCATAAATGAGTCTTTAAAATTTATATATGTCATTATAATAATAAAAGTAAACTTTTTTTTCTTCAGGTAAATTAACTAAAAATTCTTGAAATGACACTTAATTTACAATAAGCTTGGATGAGTCTATCAGCTTAAGTGACATCTTGGAGATATGTAGAAAATATACACATAAACTATATTTTAATTATTAGCACAGCAATAATTAATTACTAATATAAAATCGATATTTTATTATACGAAATTAATCTGTCTCTTCTAATTAAATTCTTGTATTAATGTGGATATATAATTGCATGCTTCAGATACATAGGAGTAGAGCAATAGCCCCTTTTTATTCCATAAGGCTTTTAAGTTAAATTTCATCTTTCAATTAGTATATTATTGCAATAAATAATTCTAACATGGTTGTTGATTATAGTTTACCATAGAGAGCATAAGAACACTTAAGGATCTTTTTGAGTAATTTTAAAATATTATTGGAATAATTATAAGATTAATAAATAGAAATTCACGTAGGCTTCGACGGTCGTTAGATGTATTTACCGTTTCTTCTTCCGGGTTGGACCGTGTCAAGTTGTTGATAGATGCCGAGCTTTCGCACATCATATGATTTATATTACATTATTCAGCCCTGAAGAAGCCATCACATGGTGTGCGAAAGCTTGTCAACTATCAACAACTTGACACGGTCCAACCCGGAAGAAGAAACGGTAAATAGAAATTGAAAATTAATTTAACTGATAAGCCAAATTTAAATATTTGACTTATTTGAAATGAGACTACCTCTTCAGAACAATGAAAATGAAAATATATACCAGCCAAAAATAACTTTCTGAGTTTCAAAAGTAAAATTTAAAAATTGCTTTATTTTTTTTTTCACAAGGAAAGAGTGTGTAAAAATGCCTTGCTGAATGAAGAAGAAGAGCCGGAATACGAGTTGTGCCTGTTGATGGGACAGATAACGAAGCACCGCGAAAAAAGACTTAAGCCGCCGTCATTTCCTACAGCTTGGGGCTTATTTCATTTCGAGTTCGTCATTTCCTTTAGCTTGAGGCTCATTAGGTTCTTTTGACTTCTACCTCCCGCTTTCCAAATATTTTCTTTCGGCTTCCGTCTCTCTCCAGATAGTCCTGGTCCTCCTGGACAGCACGGCTTATGGGGGGGATGTGCATTCCAATGTAGTAGTTTCCGCATAGAGTACTCCGGTACTACGGTCAGTCTGAATTGTATAAAGAATCTACAGGCACAAGATAACTGGAGATAAATGGAGAGTTTTTGGTCCGTAGAGATTATTAGAAGAGAATTTTGTGGGTTCGAGCAAGGCTGGTCCATGAACATTTGAACTCGGTGACTACACGCTCTCTCTCGCCTTCATGATAGACCTGAAGATGGCATACAATGTAAGCTGAAACGTAGCTTCATTTGCTTTCGTTAAGCTTAATGCGACAGCGCTATAACATGTCCGAGAGATGGCGTTGACTATATCATTGTCATTTCTTTTACAAGTCCGGTGAAGATTGGTTGAAATTTTATTGTATTAACAAAGAATATGTCGGGGCGCCAGGATAGCTCAGGGGAACCGTACGGGTCTCGCAATCCTGACGCCGCGGGTTCAAATCCCGCCCAGGTTAATCTTTTATTTTATATTCTACGGAAGCTTGTCCTGAGCCATGGGTGTTTAAAATGGGCTGGCAACCTGTAGATAACCCCTCCCTCCAATGACCCTAAGCGGTTGCAAGGGAGGCTAACATAGCAAAAAGAAGAAAAAAAAAAAAGAATATATCGATTTCCACTCTAAGATGATTTTAGTTGGGGTTCGGTCGAGGTAGATCCAAAAAAACACAAATTAAAAAAATGTATTTTTTTAAATAAAGGATTATCTGCCAACGTTTCGGCTTACATTGTAAGCCATCTTCAGGGCTGTAGAAATACAATGTCATGAGAATACAGTAATATTTGAAATTAGTATAATAGAGAATTATAATATAATGTGATATCAAGAGTATGAAAGTAGAAAGCTATGTAAGACAATTAAAAGTTATGAAAACAATTTGAAAAAGAACCAATTTGAAAAAAAAAAACATGCAAACAAACAACTTATTAATAAGAAAAAAAAAAAATAAAAAAATTGAAATATCATTAAAGCAGTAATTTGCCACACCTACCTATCATGAAGATGAGAGAGGACGTCCTGTCCCTAAGTTCACATATCCATGACTAAACATTATGAATTTGTTTTGAGTTATGAAGTAGAAAGGGGAGTGGGGGTAGCAGGTACAAGGCATGCGGAAGGTGTAAATGGAAAGCGGCCTGTTACAAGAGAGGGCAGTAAAAGGACAAAGGAAAAAAAGGGAAGTGTATTATTGGGAATAAGTGACTTTGGAACTGGGAAAAATGTTTTGACAGGTTTATTGAGACGAAGGGTTGTTGGTTTTTAAAATGTTAAAAATGTTAGAATAAGTTGAGGAAATTTGTTCTATGTCTGTTCTGTCGTTAACTGGATAGTGTTGTAAGTTGATGTGAACGGTTTCAGACAAAAGACGTTTGTGTTGGTAGGGTTCAGTGGAAAGAATGGTTAAGCTGTCGAAGTCAAATGTGTGTGCTTCATGAAAAACATGTTTGGTGAGGGCAGTTTTTATTAGTTTATTCTTGATGTCATTTTTATGGTTATTAATTCTTGACCGAACCCCAACTAAAATCATCTTAGAATAATATCTACGGTCAACAAACTCTCATTTTGATTATATCTATTTCCTTATTACTGATTTGCTGAGAGAGAAACTGAATGATTTAGATGTTTCTAGATATGTATATTAAAATCTGGCATTTTAAAGGTTGTAGTAGGGGTTACAGGATAATTTAAAGAAGTATTTTGTATAGATAATTAATGAAAAGTAAATATTTAAAATATCTTATGTTCTAGTGATCTCTTTGCTATTGCTCACGTTTTTATCTTTATCTTTATCGCCTTATGTAGTGTTAATTCCACTTAAAATATGTTTAGCTTCTGCAGCTTCTTTATGATGTACATTTCTACTTTTCCACCGAAAACAACATTATTTTACCCAGGATTTTAAATATAGTTTACTTGTGAATACATCAGCCGTGAGAGGAATTTGCTTCTCTCATATCTGGAAGTGTATATTTAGCAAGGGGGGGGGGGAGGATTAGGGGTGGTGGGGGTGTTGGACTTTTCCTGTGCCTGGCCGAGGGATGACAGGGCTCTTTGATCGCCAGCCGTGCCCTTATCATTCCGAGTAATTTTAGAAATTCGACCCAGCCCTCTCTATCCGGGATCCTGTGGGCGGGAATCATGACCTTATCGACTCAGGTCACCCCTTCCTCCCTCCGGAATTTAATTTGAAATCTTTACAAGAATCTTATATATTACCTCTTGTGCTTATTTCATTCATTTTACTTTCAAAATTAATACTGTTTTTATTATTATTATTGAATGATTTGCTTTGAATTTGAATGGGATCGGCGACTCCATTTTGTTCGTGAAACTACCCTATTGCAGAATAAAATGATTGACTCAACGACATATTATTTTATTACTAGAAAGAAAGCTGAGGGAAAAGGCCCTATGACTTCACTCTGGAAAAAATTAGGCAAAATAAGGTCGCGTGGCCATCATCGTTTAAGTTGACGAGGAGATTTGTAAAGATTGGAGTCCTTCTACAAGGATTCGGCATGTGAATCGAATACGGGGTATTAAGAAGTGGAGAATTGGTGGCATAATATGGTGCATTTTCTATTTTTCTTAAGATTTTTTTATTTAATTTTGAAGACATTGAGGTCCAGATGGGAATAGTAATGGTTTTTTGGAAATCTGTTTGTTTTCTATTGTGAGCTGTGAACGCCTGTTCGTAAGTCTGTCCGTAACATTTGTTGAGTTCTTGTCTTTTAATTTTGTTCCCCCCAAGTCAAAGAACAACCCAAGGGATCAGATAGAGATATGAAAATGTGAGTAGACTCTTTCTATAGATGGTAATTTACTTGGATTCGTATGCACTTATTTATTTAATATTTCCATTTGTGGAATTAATACATTCAATACATTTTACAAGATAGGGTAGCGCACCCGCTTGGAAAGTGGGGGACCCGTGTTCGATTCCCGGTTGAGATAGTTTTTTTTTTGGCTCCCTGTACGATTCAAATTATTAAAGTAATATACTTCGCCACGTCATTTGCTTGATTCTTCAATTGTTTGATACCTATTAAAGAGCCTGTCACCACTCTTAGCCATGATCAGTTAACTCCAGTTGTATTCGTAGGCAGTTTTCCTTGAAAACCTGAATACCTAAATAAAATATCCACCAAAAAAAATTATTCAGTTTCCTGGATAGAAACACATTGGCATTTGTTCTGGAGGTTTGCGCATAATAACGAGTTGCCATGACTGTTGCAATAGCATGAATTTGTCTTCTCTTATAAACGGTTGGTTTTTTTATACTAATTATTGTGTTATTATTGCTTCATTCTTAGTAGTTATTCTATTCATTCTGAGCATTTTCTTATGGAAAATCTGAACGAATGCGACGAAATGATGCTGTATGTAGTTGCCTTGGCAAAACTGTTTGACTTCTAAGCGAAATTATCTTTAACTGTGCTTCCTTAGAATTTTTTAAGTATTATTTATTTTTTTAATCCTAGTATTATTTTTATTGTCCTGATAATCTTGCTTAATAAATCGAATTTCTGTAGAGAAAAAAATAAGTTGTTTTCTTAGCTAATTTATTTTTCCATTAATTGACTAATGTTAAATTAAATATTCGGCCTAAATTTATTTTGTGAATTTTATTATGTGTACAATATGTGTGCAAGTTTTAATTGGTAAGTTTTCTCAACACCTGATCTGGAACTAACGTTAAATATTTATTCTTTTTCTCTCTCTCTCTCTCTCTCTCTCTCTCTCTCTATCTCTCTCTCTCTCTCTCTCTCTATATATAGTTATTAATTATTTGTTCAGCTTTTATTACTTATTTATTTCTGAACATTACATTTATAGTTTAGAACCAAAATGAAATGTTCATTTGTTTTTTTTTATAATAATTTTAATTGGTTTATCATAAATCGGAATTCAAGTATCCTAAAGACAGATATATCCTATCGTTCAATNATCCTTTTCTCACAGTCTCCCTATCTATCTATCTCACTCATACACACTCTATATCCTCTGAAGGTGTTTCTTTCACACTAAACTTCATGGTGACTTAAGAAATCATCGTCCTATATACCCAAAATTTCCCTAAATATTATAATGATATTCGACTCGTCCTTATCGCGTACAATCAGCTAAGAAAGGTGTTGCGTGCTCATATCTTTCTCCCCCTTCCTCCCATGTGCTGAGAACGCCAATACATGTATGTTTTGTGAGATAAGCCCTGTCTTTCCTTGTTGGCGCAGCTCGTGCGTGTTGGAGCTGAACTTCTGGGAGTAAGCGTGCCGGCATTAGAGAGAGTTTCGGGGGGGGGGGGGAAGCCTGAGGAAGGATCAATACACCGGTGGGGGGGGGGGTCGGTGCACACTTGTTGATGTTCTATTTCACTCTTAGGCCCCAGGGAGGATTCAGTTCAGAGTCCCCCCTTGCCCTCTGCTGTCTGCACTACACTAATGACCGCAGCTTCGCCTAGGCTATGTTGACTTGCTCCCGTCACTCGCCTAATGACTCCCTTTCGACACGTTAGTCTGCTTGTAAGGAGTAGTAAGGCTACTGCAGCCTCCTACTCTATTCTTAGGTGCCTAAACCACACTCCTTGAATCAAAAATTGCTACAACCTATTTGTATTTATACTCTATTTAAGAATCAGTTCTGATGATATTTTAACGCTTTATCACGTTGTTACCAAAGCAGATGAACCACTCATCGGACGTCAGACATCAGACTACCAAATCGGGAAATGATTCCAAGTTTTTGGAAAATTGCTATATATTATAAACAATTAATGAGGCCTTCACTCCTACTTAAAATTTCAGGTAATTCCCACTCCCGATTTCACTCCTTAACTATCTCGTCATTTGATTTTAGATGTAAAGACGAGTTATTGTTAAGCAAAGTATCTACTTCCAAACACCTCCAAACAATAAAACAAAAATTTACGACACACTAAATCCCGACTCCTATCTTTTCAGTTTTACTGAGCAACTCCTCATATGTTTTTTTAAAAATTAATATATCTGTTGTGTTTCATTATTTTAGTGTAATAAAACACTATTAACCGCTATATAAAAAAACATTTCGTACTCTCACTTGACATTACTGTTAATATTGTATCATATTATTCCTATTTTGGTATTTAAGAAGCTTAGTATTTTCATTAAAATTTAAAAGCGATATTTCAAATTTTGTTGCAAAGGATGACTAACCGGCGTTTGAACATGGCTTCCAGGTCTTAAAGTTTCAAATTTATGTAACTGCCAAACCCCCAATTTTAAAGGTTTAATTCGGCTGAGTAATATCCAATACATTATCGTTATGAATAAATATATCTGTATTTAGTATCATTACTCTATACTAATATTACACTTGCTCGATGGGAAAAATAAATTATTATCGCACTTAATGTTCTAGGGAATCCACCTCTTTAATTCGTTCGATTAGATTTGTTAAGCATTTTTAGCGATCTTAGTCTTCTAATTTTTATATAAAATCGGTATGCCAAATATCTCTTTAAAAAATTAATTACGGCCTAAAGGCTGTCAAGTTAAGAATTTGTGGTAACGTTAAACTCCTAATCCTAATTATTCAATTTCGACGTATACTCCTAAAATTTTATTAATTTAATAATTTATATTAAAA
>KZ807036.1:422036-441688 GCA_000696205.2 Oncopeltus fasciatus
AACTAATATCTTTTTCAGTCTAATAAGTATGACGGAATACAAAATGGAATAATTTTCAAAAATATAAAAAATGAAAAAAAAAAATATATAAAAAAACATAAATAAATAAATAATGATTTCTGAATTTATCTGTTTGGTATAAATCTCTGAATTATAATAATGTTGAGTGGTTGTATGCTTTTTTCGCCTGACCCCTCTCAATTATCAAACCTTCATGTCGCAATTAGCCATGTATTTGTCCTCTTGCCAATTGGACAATTAGGGAATGGAATTTAGAGATGATTCTCGATGGATTATATAGATTACTGCTTAACTTAATTAACTTAAATATCTTGTGATTACTATTTCGTCCCCCTCACGCTCGTTTTGAGCACGACAGACACCATTCGTTATTAGAATTGTCATGAGCGTATAATTCCCTGTTGAGTTCTATATATGGCCTCTCTTTTTCCTTTTTCATCAGTTTTTTCTTTTTTTGGGAGGGGAGGGGGAGAAATGTAACTGTATGTAGAAATGGTCTGCTAACACTTTTTCCAAAAAAATTCTTTAGCCGAGAATTTGAAGGTAACTAAATGCTTGATAAATAATCCAGTGAGGTTTCTGGTTTGGTTCAGAGACAAAATTGAGAAATTTATTGTAGTAAAGTTAATGAATATCATTAATTTACACAACCAATCATCAACAACCAACCCTGATGATGATTTAAGGAAGAATCAAGCTATTGTGAACAGAAGAATTTGAGACAAGGAGACAGAAATATTCTGAAAGTGGACGTTTGGTCAGAATAAATATTTTATTTGGTTGTGGTTTTTTATCCCACGGAAATTTTAAACAAATAATGTGAGGGAATAGAATAAAAAAATCTATCTGTCCCAGCCAGGATCTCCTGCTATCCGGGCCGGCGTGCTTAACCATTACACCACCAGGACTAGCTAGATATCTCATTAAATACCCTCTACACTAGCGAGAGCCTAACCCACGAGAAATACGAGAACTTCGTCTTAAACTCGAAGGAGCTGACATTGTCATACATTTTGTCGACTCTCGTCATTTACTTTATTTAATTCTTCATTATAAATATTTTATTTTGTTGTAGTTTTTTATCCCACGTCAATTTTAAACAATTAATGAGGCCCGGAAAGCAGGAGATCCAAGTTAGATTCCTGGCTGGGACAGATAGATTTTTTAATTCTATTCCCTCTCATTAATTGTTTGGTCAGAATGTGCTGTGCATGTGTGTTGTATGAGAACTTTTTGATGAAATACAACTTGAAGCGTCAGGAAGGATGAGCTACTTGGAGGCAGGGAATTGCAGAAGACGAATGACACGACAACAAGCAATTTAGGAAAATAATTACTGTCACTTGGATTCTCGTAGAGAAAGACTATCCGGGGGAAAGTTGAGCCACAGAGAGAACCGCTACACTCTGGAAGATTAGAGGAAGGGAAAAGAGAGAAAAATAAGAATGGTATTTGCATTCTCCTTAGCTCAGTTGTCTTTGTTCGCGAGGGTGAGAGAGTGGAGGGAGTTAAATTGGAAAATAGAATTTTCTAGCGCTTGTCTTCTCTGTCTGAAATTCTTTCTTATATTCTTTTTCCTTGCATCATTCAAAATTATTATGTCTCTGACTTGAGATGCTAAATAAAATATAACCTTCTTTATTTTAATATATCACTTTATTATTTATATTGTCTTGTTCAATGTATCAAAATTGAAATATGACTCAACATGTCACATATACTTCCTCGGGCACCATTTATTTTCCGACCTACCCAATACGTTGCTGATGCACCTCTTTGACTAGGAATTTCCTTCTAGATTCATTCCGACGACCCTAGTTATGAGCCGTTCATATCCTTCTCCCCCAACAGCGTTTCATTTGATTAGAAGATGGATCCATTAAGTCGAAACGTCTTATATGATGTAGATGAATTATTACAAATATCTAATACACCGAACCTCTTGTTAATTATTACTTATTTTTAGCAGTCGTTATCAGCAAACTCCAAGCTCCTTATCTCCCTCAGCTCCATATGCGTACGAAACTGGTGCACAACACCTTATCATGTGTATCCATTACAGCGGGGTTGAAATATTCAACTCAAATAGTCTATACAGGAATTTTTATTCTATATAGACAATTATATATGGAAAATTAAATACCCGCGACTGCGATATATTTAGTAAATAAGAACAGGTGAGAAAAAGAGTTTAGTGAACACACACAAAAAATGAAAAAAATAACAATGAGTAAAAATTTATCTTTTTGTATCTTCACTGCTCTTGTCCTCCCTCCTTTTCTTATTTACTATATATGTACGTATGTATGTGTGTGTGTTTATATATATATATATATATCCCATTAAAGTTGCAGCTATTGAGGTCACATGGTACATAGTACGCCAAATGCTCTATACATGTAGATACCTCATAGAATGCAAACGGGAGATCTAAATAATTTTCTTATTCATGTCTTTTTGTTAGACATGACCGTACACTCCTGTCATTAGTTATTGAGGAGAAAGGATATAGTCTCAACACTTTTCCATCATTTTGTTGTATATAGTATATTTATTTCCAGCAAATTTTTAAACTTATGCTAAGTATAAAAAACAAAAAAGACTTTATTATCTTTATTTGGCTCGCCAGCATGTGACTGTCATTAATTACTTAATCCTTCAAATCATTAAATTAATATAATTTCATTGGAATCTCCAAAATTTACTGGATAACTTAAATTTAAAATTTGTAATTGCCATATTTAGAAGCTTACATGTTTATTTATTTATTGACTTAGTATTCTCAAAAGACTCTATATCCAGTTTTCTACTTCAATGTATTTTTTTTTGTTCTCAATATTTTTTGCTTTTGAAAGTGTATTTTTGTTTTAGTATTTAAGTTTTAGAAGATTGATCAATTGGGCCTGAACGTTTTTTGGATATAAACGAATTAATATAAATCTATTTTGGGGGTTATTATTATTATATTGTTATTTTTTTCAATAAGGGATAAATAAGATTGAAGAAGGTACAAATAGGCTTCAGAAGATTATGCCCTATTAGGATGATAATTTTTATGTGAAAAATTTGAAAAAGAAAATTCTGAAAATACAGAATTCAATATCGAAAATCTCGTTATATAAACCGCAGTTAAATGAGAATTAAAAAATAAATAAATAGAAAATAATGTATAGTTTTTGATTTTCTATTGATTTTTCCGTATGTTAACGTATGTATTATATTTGATAAATATTTATTGGAACCTATAAGTAATTCAATTCAATTAAATAAATTAATTAATGCCCACTAAAATCTATAATTTGTTATAAACTAATAATAGAGTCACTTAATATATATTTATTATATATAGCATTGTAGTACCCTATAGGTAGGGAAGGAAGGAGTAAAATATAGTATAAGATGCTTAGTTTGACTTATGTCCTTTTCTTAAAAATTATCCGAAATATATTAAATCTGCAATATATATATANATATTTTCTAACGACTATTTTACGGCAATAGTTTGTTGTTAAATACTTTATTTCCGCTTCACCTGAGACAAAAAAAAAAAAAAGTTCTCTCGTGTTAGTCGTATAAGCCATTGACAAGTACTGCTCATTTGGGCCTTCCTTGTAAGAGCTCAAATACATAGTCCTAAGTGCCGTTTTGTCTTAACCGCTTCCAATGATTTATTTTGGTCCTGCAAAGGAGATAGATAACCTTTAGATAAAATTTACATAAATTTAATTGAAAAATATAAGAAATATTATTGTTCTTTGGGTAAAAAAATTTTTTTTTCTTTAGAATAAATATCAATGATCATCCCTATGTTCAAATTTATAGCATAGTGAATTTTTGTTTCTGCTAGAATTATACGGTATTAGCGTGAAATACTCTACTTTATATTTAAAAAAAATATAGTTAAAGTTTATTTGTCAGTTTAGTTCTGCAGTCTGCGATGTGACCGAAAAATTCCCTCGGAGATCTCTCCATACATCACTATCGCCCTGATGATAAGTTACAAGTTAAATCTAAGCTTATAAAGATTATTTTCTTGTGGTATTTAATCCCTTGTAAATTTTAACAATTTTTAGTGGAAGGGAACAGAATCAAAATCTAACTGTCCCAGCTAGGACACGAACCTGGATCTCCTGCTATCCGGGCCGGTGCATTTACCACTTATGCTACCGAGACAAGTCTGATAAGGTATTAAATGTCCTGGCTGGGACAGTTAGATTTTTATTCTGTTCTCGTGCACTAAAATTGTTAAATCTAAGTGTCAGCAATAAAATAAATAAAAAAATAAAAAAAAATAATTGCTCAATAATTTTATTTTTTCATCCTGGATGATACTTTAATTAATTTCTTACGCGAATAAAATTCAATAAATGTTATCTAATAATAATGATTTATCTCATTTTCGATTACCCATTATTTATAAAAAAGAAACCTGTTTAAATATTATTGTAAAATTTCGCCTGTGGAAATAAAAAACTCTTGAAAATTATATAAATTCCAATAGGAAGCGAAGATAGGGCTATCTGTTGGAGATTAGGAGAATGAAGCCATAGCCATAGAGTACACTCACCCCTAATCCACCAATCCCGAGGGTGTAAGAAGTATCCCAGGTGGGGCTGCACACTTTAAGGAGGACGCCCCGAGATCTAGTGTCCCTTGCGTCGGTGGAAATCTCCCCTCTCTGTCTGCTAGGGAAGCACATCACGTACAGCCAAAGAGATAGGAGGAGAGAGCTTGCCGACTGTTGGAGAACGTTATTATTGTGGGATAAAGTCTTCACGCCCCTCCAGAGAGATTCTGTTATTAAATGGGATTAGACCAGATGGAACTGAGAGAATTTTTCAGCTGATAATAGAAAGCTGTTTTTTATTGGTAATATCATAGTTTCTGATGAGTGAAATTTCTAGGCTACGTTGCGCGATGATAATCAAAAGTAATTTATAGTTAGCAGTATTTTCGGTCTTTAGTTTTCCCAGTTCTAATATTATCAGAGTTAAACTCATGATAATAAATTGTAAGTGGTATATTAATTATTTGGATTGTTATTTACAGAGATAAAAATTAAAAAAAGATGGAGTTCTGCATTGCCTGAAATCCTTAAATTTAGCAGAAAATACTGCTAACCCTGACAAAAAAAAATTATATTTTCAGGAATATAGTAATTCTAGATTTATTTATATTTTATTTTTGTTTTGTTATTCCTATTATGCAGCTGTATAATAGAGGGGTCATGGAGAAAAGGATTTTGAAGAATAGGTTGCCACCCTATTCTAAATACCTGGTACTGGACTCAAACCTTCAGTGTTTGACTTTCGACTTTGTCGTGCTAAACAACTAAAATAATATTTAATCAATAAATTGATTGCACACAGGAGTACTCCAGGAGTTGTTTACTATTTAATATTGCAATTCTCCATTATATATGTGTTGTGATGCCAAAGACAATTCTACATTTTATTGAAATTATATATTATTCATTTTTATTCTACTCAATTTGGAATGTTTGCTGTGAGTGAAAGCTTTTTCTTTTTACCTTTTGTATTCTTTTGTTGTAAATTGATCACAGTTTATTACATATTTGCCGTTATATAATTTAATCATGATCCTCTAATATGTGGTATCAATTATTAATAAATAAGCAGGGTAGTGACGTAATTAATTCCCATTGTCCCTTATGAATTGACTAAGCGACTCGAGCACCTATTGTACGCCTGTCTTTCTCGTCTTCTCTCTCTCTCTCTCTCATAGCTCTTGTCTCGCTCAACCCCCCACCCACCCTCTTCCTCCATAACATTGCCCAGCTCTCTTCCTCTCTCTCTTTGATTCGCTTCCTTGTAACCTCTCTCTCTCTGGCTCCATATTTCTTCTGATAAGTCCTTCTGATCATTTCAATTGCTTGAATTGAAGCTTATATTCTCTGCAATCTCAGTCCCTTAGCTTAAGTCTCTTTAAATTTATCATAAATTAATTAAATATCCATTCTTTCTATTATTTGTTTGCAAAGAATATTGGGAAACAAAATATCAATTGTTCGCATTTTATCCATTATTCGCTGAATGTATCAGCTGAGTGTTCAACAATCACCAATGCTTGGACACTCCTTCTCGTGACTCCCACACTCGGTCATTATGAATTCTTGTTCATGTGAATAAATAAAGTGAGTCCTAATATATTTTCTAACGACTATTTTACGGCAATAGTTTGTTGTTAAATACTTTATTTCCGCTTCACCTGAGACAAAAAAAAAAAAAAGTTCTCTCGTGTTAGTCGTATAAGCCATTGACAAGTACTGCTCATTTGGGCCTTCCTTGTAAGAGCTCAAATACATAGTCCTAAGTGCCGTTTTGTCTTAACCGCTTCCAATGATTTATTTTGGTCCTGCAAAGGAGATAGATAACCTTTAGATAAAATTTACATAAATTTAATTGAAAAATATAAGAAATATTATTGTTCTTTGGGTAAAAAAATTTTTTTTTCTTTAGAATAAATATCAATGATCATCCCTATGTTCAAATTTATAGCATAGTGAATTTTTGTTTCTGCTAGAATTATACGGTATTAGCGTGAAATACTCTACTTTATATTTAAAAAAAATATAGTTAAAGTTTATTTGTCAGTTTAGTTCTGCAGTCTGCGATGTGACCGAAAAATTCCCTCGGAGATCTCTCCATACATCACTATCGCCCTGATGATAAGTTACAAGTTAAATCTAAGCTTATAAAGATTATTTTCTTGTGGTATTTAATCCCTTGTAAATTTTAACAATTTTTAGTGGAAGGGAACAGAATCAAAATCTAACTGTCCCAGCTAGGACACGAACCTGGATCTCCTGCTATCCGGGCCGGTGCANTTTTATTATTATTTGAGGCCTTAGTGATTGTTTAAGCATTTTAACTATTTCCAAAGGAATCTAGGTCTATTTAGTTTGTTTTCATGAGACATTTTTTGAAAGTTTATTTGATAAATATATTGAAGAAGAAGAAGTAGAAAAAATAAATTTTATTCTGGGACTTGTATAGAGATACAAGGTCCCCTTAATAAAACTAGTCCCCTTGAATAACGAAGAGGTCACAGCTGACTGTATAAGTACTGTTCTATAATAAGTACAAATATACAAAAGGCTATTAATATATATATATATGTATTTATTTTGGACAGAACTATGACAATATTTACTACTTATTTTACAAGTACGGAAATGGAAGAAAGAAGTAATAAAAATAAAAAACTAAGAAATACGTGGAGTAAACATTTTAAGAAAGCACAAGAAAGAAATGAGTGCTTCACAAGAAAAAATAATGAAACTCAAAAATTATAAAATAACAATTATTCATAAATAAATAAAAGATACAATCATTGCCAGGGAATAGAATAAAAAATTTTCTGTCCCAGCCAGGACTCGATATATAAGTTACAGTTTAACAGTTCCTGATACATAATTGTACAGAGTGATGTTGAAATATCTGGGACCAGATATATCTNATTTTACGTGGTGTTTTATACTGAATGAAGCTCATATGAAACTGGGCACATTGCCTTAACAGATATGACCACAAGTTCAGCTTTTATCAACTTTGGTTATTCTGTTAACGATTAAACGTAGACAAACTTATATGTAATGGATTTTTAGAAACACGTGAATATAAACGTAAAATTTATCAATTTATACAAAATAAATTTATTGGGAGAAGGTAATGATTTTGATTGATCGTAAAAATTAGTACTCCTTTCAGGGTTTTCTACCAATAGAAGTTTACCGCTGTCTGTTTCAGTAAGCGAAAATCATCTAAAGTATCTCACTGTTAATGAGAAGAAATATTCAACTTTGTATTCTTATCAAAAGAGATGACATTAATAATTTGCAGTCTCCTAAGAGAGGACTCTGTTTCTGAGAGCCTCACTTCATTCAGTCTTTTTCATTTTGTTATGGAGTTCAACAAGTGTTCCTGAAAAAGGACGTTTTCGTAATCTGGATCTGATTCATGTTATTGATCTTCATGGACAGGACTTTATCAATTCACTTTCTCTGTCGCTTACTTTGGTAATACGCCCACTAACGAAGCAAGTGCCTCCTAAAGTGTATTCTACTGTCAATTGTGATTTATTCGGCTGTGTGAGGGCAAAGGAAATGTCTGTCACGCGAATCTTTCTTAAACTTTTCAGTATTTACTTGATTCCATCCTCTTTCTGTTCCAATCAATGTTTCACGTTGGACTGAAAACGTCTTGAGTTTGTCTTTAAAATCCTTTTCTAGCCTCTCATATTCCTGATATTGAGGGTGGAGGAAGCGGGGGTTAGATTAAGTAATTCATCGACATGCCTTTCGGAATGGTGGTTCTGATTTTTTTTTTTTTAAAGACAGTCCTTTAGTCATAAATCATGAAAGCTAATCGGATTCTTCTTCTGCTATTAGTTACTAAGATTTTTTGACTTACTTATTAACACCAAAAAATTTACGTATAAGAGACTTCATTTAATCCAGTTGGCTGATTATAAGGAGATGGAAATGAAGTTTATTAGTACTGGCTTGTAATCGGCTGAACACAAAACTTATACAAAGCTGTATATTCCCTAGTGGTGTTGCCAAACTTGTTTAGTTAGCAGTTATCAACATACATTTTGCAATTACTGTATTTTTACAGATTTCTCTTAAGAAAATCGAGTTATTCACGGTTGGTATTATAATGTGAAATAAATAATAAAATTCTCCACCGATCCTGTTTAGGAGAAGCTAATGACAGGGTCGTTTCAAAATTTTATGTATCTATATATATTTATCTGCACTGGCTCTAGCGTCCGCATTTAAAAAATAGAAAATCCTACTTCTTTATTTTTTTCGATTTGCAGGGAGTTAAATGAGTTCTTTATGTGGTCAAGGTGAAGGGAGGGTTTAGAGAGAGGCTAAATTATTAAACCGTTAGTATTCATTACCGTTAGACTTACGGAAAAAAATTCTAACCTCTATATCCTGTAACATATTTGCAAAGAGAACATTCAAGAAAAAAATTGTGAATATAAGATAAAACTTGAGAAAGTCTCATTATTTTTATAACATTCTGTATCTAGGCATTCAATACAGTCTGTTGAAGTAATTCGTTTTTAGCTGTTATTTTATAGTGGGTGGAGGGAATAGAGGAAGATCAAGAAGAATAGACGTCAATATTTTTGTTATTGTTTGTATTTTCAAAACTTTTATAATTTGTGCAAAATGTACCTTTCCAGCATTTATGTTCCACAGCAATCTACAAAAACCGCTTATCAGTGGAAGTATTTAATAAAGTTTATCAATCAACCTCCCCACTCTTCCTTCCCAACAAGTCTAAAGCCAGCTTTATTAATCTTCTCTTTTGCCCTGATTACTTTTTCAAGTTATTATTATATCATGTAATATAATAACCTACTCCTAGGATATCTACTTAGTTTTTCGCAACACCTACGTAACGGTTTTTATAAATATTTGGCCTTACTTTATTACGATAGATATATTTAATCATTTCCGGTGTCCTTACCACTTCACAAAGTTATTTTCTTTTTCCGCTTCCTCATTTGTAGCCAGTAAAGTTATCTAGGAACTGATCATAATCAGATAAAACGTGCCGCCTGATTTTGCGTATTATTACTTCAAAATTACAAGTGCTGCCATTTTTAAAATGTATATAGAGTCTCAACATCTTCATAGTGTAATTTTATAATACGACTAGTAATATATAGCATAATATTATAATAGCTATAATATTCGCACATCAAAGGAATGTCTGACCCAGTTTATATGCTTACAGGTGAAGGCTATGTGAAATTCACAAGCGTCTGAGTAAGCAATATTGGAAGTAAAAATTTACCAAACGATCGGAAGTATTAAATTTGCAAACGATCGGAAGAAATTTGTTCTAGTAAAATGAGCCCAACCAACCACAATAAAATTTCTTTTATCCCTCCTTAAATGTTTCATAATATTTTGAATTACTGATATTTCATTGAATGAGAAATGAATATATATTTTCACTGCTCTGTGAAGACTTGGCTCACTGAAACTTAAAACTTCGAAGATTTATATTTAAAATTAAATATATAAATACACGTTATTTCACAGCTCTATGAATACTGGTTTCGATACAATTTTAAATTTTGAAGATTTAAATTTAAAATTAAATGTATGAATACATTTACCATTTCATCTTCCGGGTTGGACCGAGTCAAATTGTTCTTATTTGCCGAGCTTTCGCACATCATGTGATGGCTTCTTCAGGGCTGAAAAGAGAATGTGAATACATGTTATCGCATAAGTATATGAATACCAGTGTCGATGAAATTTTAAACGTTGAAGATTTTTATTTAAAATTAAATCTATGAATGCGTGTTATTTCGTAGCTATATGAATACTAGTATCGATAAAATTTTAAACTTAGAAGATTTATATATAATATTAAATATATGAATACATGTTATCTCATAGGTATATAAATACCAGTGTCGATGAAATTTTAAACTTTGAAGATTTATATTTGAAATTAAATCTATGAATGCGTGTTATTTCGTAGCTATAAGAACTCAGAAGCAAGAAAACGCGTCCTTTTCAGTATAGTTTTCTGCCAAACTGTAGGAATATTTCAGATTGTGATCAGAAACAGTAGGCATAATTTAGATTGTCACTCAATCGCCCTCTCGATGAAAACGAGATTGTGCTTTTTAACTAAAACACTTTCAGATAATTTTTCGTAGGAAGAACCACGTTCTATTTTTTCACGTTCTTATGACTACTTTTCAAATTATTTTCTGATTTTGAAATAGGTTTTCTCTAGTAGGTATATAGTATTTGTGAGAAGGATAAATCTTTTCAATCTGGTTGCTCTCTGTGCTCGCTGGTCTATGGCTCTCCAGCCCGGACAATGGCATAATTCTAATCCAGCCCCTTTGTGTCAGGCGTAATGGAGTGCGGCTGTAGATATCTGGGACGGTAGGAGCCCCGGCATTGATCCTGGAGTCGTCTAGTCGAGCCGGCCTGGATCTGGAAAATAGCAAGGCACACACAGCTGATGGGACACATTGTCCTGGAGCTGGAAGACATTCACTTTCGTGGTGGAAGAGGGAGGGGGGCTGCAGACGAGTTGGCTTGACCCACACACAGCTGATATGTGGAACGCTAAATTCACTCTGGATCGAATGTTTGCTGTGAGTGAAAGCTTTTTCTTTTTACCTTTTGTATTCTTTTGTTGTAAATTGATCACAGTTTATTACATATTTGCCGTTATATAATTTAANATTACCAGTATGCTCCAATCCGGATGCCCTATTTTGACCTTAACTTAAACCTCCAAAACGTTGTCTGATCATTGTCATATCTTGCATTAGGTAACTTGCAAAGAAATGTGCTTATATTTACATTACATTTTTTACACATCTGATCACCACTTTACTATTAACAATTTATATAGTAGTATTTTACGTGGTGTTTTATACTGAATGAAGCTCATATGAAACTGGGCACATTGCCTTAACAGATATGACCACAAGTTCAGCTTTTATCAACTTTGGTTATTCTGTTAACGATTAAACGTAGACAAACTTATATGTAATGGATTTTTAGAAACACGTGAATATAAACGTAAAATTTATCAATTTATACAAAATAAATTTATTGGGAGAAGGTAATGATTTTGATTGATCGTAAAAATTAGTACTCCTTTCAGGGTTTTCTACCAATAGAAGTTTACCGCTGTCTGTTTCAGTAAGCGAAAATCATCTAAAGTATCTCACTGTTAATGAGAAGAAATATTCAACTTTGTATTCTTATCAAAAGAGATGACATTAATAATTTGCAGTCTCCTAAGAGAGGACTCTGTTTCTGAGAGCCTCACTTCATTCAGTCTTTTTCATTTTGTTATGGAGTTCAACAAGTGTTCCTGAAAAAGGACGTTTTCGTAATCTGGATCTGATTCATGTTATTGATCTTCATGGACAGGACTTTATCAATTCACTTTCTCTGTCGCTTACTTTGGTAATACGCCCACTAACGAAGCAAGTGCCTCCTAAAGTGTATTCTACTGTCAATTGTGATTTATTCGGCTGTGTGAGGGCAAAGGAAATGTCTGTCACGCGAATCTTTCTTAAACTTTTCAGTATTTACTTGATTCCATCCTCTTTCTGTTCCAATCAATGTTTCACGTTGGACTGAAAACGTCTTGAGTTTGTCTTTAAAATCCTTTTCTAGCCTCTCATATTCCTGATATTGAGGGTGGAGGAAGCGGGGGTTAGATTAAGTAATTCATCGACATGCCTTTCGGAATGGTGGTTCTGATTTTTTTTTTTTTAAAGACAGTCCTTTAGTCATAAATCATGAAAGCTAATCGGATTCTTCTTCTGCTATTAGTTACTAAGATTTTTTGACTTACTTATTAACACCAAAAAATTTACGTATAAGAGACTTCATTTAATCCAGTTGGCTGATTATAAGGAGATGGAAATGAAGTTTATTAGTACTGGCTTGTAATCGGCTGAACACAAAACTTATACAAAGCTGTATATTCCCTAGTGGTGTTGCCAAACTTGTTTAGTTAGCAGTTATCAACATACATTTTGCAATTACTGTATTTTTACAGATTTCTCTTAAGAAAATCGAGTTATTCACGGTTGGTATTATAATGTGAAATAAATAATAAAATTCTCCACCGATCCTGTTTAGGAGAAGCTAATGACAGGGTCGTTTCAAAATTTTATGTATCTATATATATTTATCTGCACTGGCTCTAGCGTCCGCATTTAAAAAATAGAAAATCCTACTTCTTTATTTTTTTCGATTTGCAGGGAGTTAAATGAGTTCTTTATGTGGTCAAGGTGAAGGGAGGGTTTAGAGAGAGGCTAAATTATTAAACCGTTAGTATTCATTACCGTTAGACTTACGGAAAAAAATTCTAACCTCTATATCCTGTAACATATTTGCAAAGAGAACATTCAAGAAAAAAATTGTGAATATAAGATAAAACTTGAGAAAGTCTCATTATTTTTATAACATTCTGTATCTAGGCATTCAATACAGTCTGTTGAAGTAATTCGTTTTTAGCTGTTATTTTATAGTGGGTGGAGGGAATAGAGGAAGATCAAGAAGAATAGACGTCAATATTTTTGTTATTGTTTGTATTTTCAAAACTTTTATAATTTGTGCAAAATGTACCTTTCCAGCATTTATGTTCCACAGCAATCTACAAAAACCGCTTATCAGTGGAAGTATTTAATAAAGTTTATCAATCAACCTCCCCACTCTTCCTTCCCAACAAGTCTAAAGCCAGCTTTATTAATCTTCTCTTTTGCCCTGATTACTTTTTCAAGTTATTATTATATCATGTAATATAATAACCTACTCCTAGGATATCTACTTAGTTTTTCGCAACACCTACGTAACGGTTTTTATAAATATTTGGCCTTACTTTATTACGATAGATATATTTAATCATTTCCGGTGTCCTTACCACTTCACAAAGTTATTTTCTTTTTCCGCTTCCTCATTTGTAGCCAGTAAAGTTATCTAGGAACTGATCATAATCAGATAAAACGTGCCGCCTGATTTTGCGTATTATTACTTCAAAATTACAAGTGCTGCCATTTTTAAAATGTATATAGAGTCTCAACATCTTCATAGTGTAATTTTATAATACGACTAGTAATATATAGCATAATATTATAATAGCTATAATATTCGCACATCAAAGGAATGTCTGACCCAGTTTATATGCTTACAGGTGAAGGCTATGTGAAATTCACAAGCGTCTGAGTAAGCAATATTGGAAGTAAAAATTTACCAAACGATCGGAAGTATTAAATTTGCAAACGATCGGAAGAAATTTGTTCTAGTAAAATGAGCCCAACCAACCACAATAAAATTTCTTTTATCCCTCCTTAAATGTTTCATAATATTTTGAATTACTGATATTTCATTGAATGAGAAATGAATATATATTTTCACTGCTCTGTGAAGACTTGGCTCACTGAAACTTAAAACTTCGAAGATTTATATTTAAAATTAAATATATAAATACACGTTATTTCACAGCTCTATGAATACTGGTTTCGATACAATTTTAAATTTTGAAGATTTAAATTTAAAATTAAATGTATGAATACATTTACCATTTCATCTTCCGGGTTGGACCGAGTCAAATTGTTCTTATTTGCCGAGCTTTCGCACATCATGTGATGGCTTCTTCAGGGCTGAAAAGAGAATTNACAACTTTATACTGATTACAAGATTGCACAATGCCCTTGAAGGATAAATGTTCTTAGAAGACTATTTGCAATTATGTTTTGAAAATTTATAGTGGACATTAAATACATTATATTTGAGTTATGTAGTATTAATTTATTTTTCTATTTTTTAAAATAATTAATGAGCTTTTAGGAGCAGCAATCCCTTCAAATACATCAAGAGTAGCTTGTGACATAAATAAATATCAGAATGGGACTAAAATTTAACAATTAAAATTTATAAATATTAATTTAGTTGAGGCTCATCATCCCACGTACATTTTGAATAATTAATGAGAGTGAATAGAATAAAAAAATGCTTCTGTCCCAGACAGGACTCGAACCTGGATCTCCTGCTTGCGGGCCAGAATGTTTCCATTACACCACCGGGACGAGCTAGATAACTTATTAAATTCCTAACAAACTAGCGAGAGCCTAACCCACGAGGAAGACGAACACATCTTCTTATGCTCGAAGGAGCTGACAGTGTCTAGCTATTTAGTCTAGCTATTATTATTCTATTCCCTCTCATTAATTGTTTAAAATTTATGTGTGATAATAAACCACAACTAAATAAATATTTACAAATGAAAATTAAAAAGGTAAATAACGAGAGTCGATAAATAGCTAGACAATGTCAGCTTCTTCTGACTGGAGATCCAGGTTCGAGTCCTGGATAGATTTTTTTATGGGACAGATAGATTTTTTTATTCTTTTCCCTCTCCTTAATTGTTTAACAATTAAAATATCAGCAAAATATACAGACACATCACGCAAGATATGCTTCATCGTTGCAGATTTCCTATGATTTATCAAAATGTAAATAAATAATAAAAAATAAATAAAAGCCCTCATTATTTTATATAAGGTTTTGGTTTTAGAGGCATCATAGATTTCTAAATTTTGATATTATTTTAAATTCTTTTTGATAATCAAAGATGTATTTATCACTAAACACTAACTTAATTACTTCATTAATTTTTGTAATTTAGTAGCCTTCGGTATTTAATATTATAATTTAAATTATCTTTACATTTTATTATTCGGAGAATCGGAATGTATGGAGTAACGTTTACTGATTAATTTCTTTTGTTTTTCAAGTAATACAATTTATTTTTTAACAGTTATCTTTGTCTATCTTTAATGAAACGTTTAATTTATGCTGCATCTGCTTAAGGAACTCTCCGAATTTTATAAAATTCTTCATTGCTGTTTATTTTTATAAATTAAATAATATTGGAAACCTGTTATTAGTAGACCATGTGACTCGCATATGACTTGTTTTTTTTTTTTTTAGATATTTTTATTTTTCGTAAAGAAAAGTAATTAATTTTGAATACTAGAAAGTAATTCTTTAAAATGAAAGTTTAGGGAAGTAAGATAAATGTTATTTATTAAAGAGGAAATGAATCGATTAAAGGGTGTATCGCATACTGAATGAAGGGAAGAGGTATAACAATTGTTTTTTTCAAGAGAATTTTCCTACTTTTGAGGCTAGAAGCCTGAAGGTTTGCCAGTTAGTGAAGTATTTGTTCTCTCAGCCTCTTAGTGTCTCTCTATCACACCTTCTCCTTATCTCTTACTATTTCTTATCTTCCATTCCTGAATCTCTCCCTCACAAACCACTCGTTCTCTTACCCACACTGTACCGCCCCCAAATACTCATGCATTACTCGAAGCCTTAACACAAATATTTGTCGATGACTTTGTTCTGTAGACTTATCGACCAGTGCCTCTATGTCTCTACTCTTCTATATCTGGGTCTCTCACACTCTCTTCCTCTCTCACTTCATCGTTCTCTCTCTCTCATGACAGCCCACAAATACTGAAGCCTTATAACTGTAACTTTTATTTAAAAATTCAACCTCTGCTGAAATCCACAAAGATCCTTCCGCTTGAGAAATTTGCATAAACCTTACGACCAAACATGTAATCGATTAACATAAGAACGCGGTTCCTCGGACATTTCACCTTCCTTACCTTCAAGATCTTACTGGCTACCAAACGTTATCAAAAATCCACAGCAGCAACATGAGATGTTTGAAGCAGTGCTTTCGCTAGTAGGTGAATGATACTAGACTAGGATCTTACATTGACTGAAGAAAAGGTTTGAGAAATTGAATCTCTACAGAATTCCCCCCAACGTTCCAAAGCCTGATTGACCGATACGATTCAGCCTTAGTTTTCTCCGCAACTGTCCATGAGCTTGGAAAAATCGCCTTCTGTAGGCATCTTTTCTATCTTTATTTATCTCTATGTAACAATTTCTGCGTGAAGACCATTGGGCCCAGCCGCTTCATATAGGATTTCTCAATCACCTCTTCTAGTTCTTGTACATTCCAAAGCTCATCATTGGTGGTTTCCATTTTCACAGCTAGTTTAAGTGGACTATGGTTACGGTTCATCTGAAGAGGGGTCTTCAAAAGTGGAGGATTTTCTGAGTATCTAGTATGTAATAAAGTTTCATTACTTTCGAATTCTTAAAATTTAAGTTTAGTTCAGATCATCGATTATCAATGCTTGGTCAAGGAGGATTTTAGGAAAAAGTTTTGTTCACGTAGGCTTCGTCGGTCGTCAGATGTATTTACCATTTCATCTTCCGGGTTGGACCGAGTCAAATTGTTCTTATTTGCCGAGCTTTCGCACATCATGTGATGGCTTCTTCAGGGCTGAAAAGAGAATTCTCTTTTCAGCCCTGAAGAAGCCATCACATGATGTGCGAAAGCTCGGCAAATAAGAACAATTTGACTCGGTCCAACCCGGAAGATGAAATGGTAAAAAGTATTGTTTAAAAAAGTAATATAATTTATTCCTTTTAGCCAATGACCCCTATATTCAGGGCTAATGATCGTTGTAGGGCGTGGCACAGAAGGAGACCAAATAAGAAAAAAAGACTATCGGAGGGCAGATTCACCACACTAAAAACCACATTTTCTCTTCTTTATAAGTCAATTGGCATTAACTAATACCTAACCGTTCATCATGAAAGACACTAAGGAGCTTGTCTAAGAGCTGTTCCACAACTTCAATATTTGCCGTCAAAATACACCATATTCTTTGTGCCATATATTCCAGCCTTAATCGCTATGCGTGTAATGCGGAGTCCACTCCATTTTTCTGCGATTGACAACTTGTTTATATGTATATTATTCAATTTCCTTCTTTCGTATTCTTTATCAGTATATTTGTGGATCAGTCCTTCTTTCTTCCCCCTTTCATTCCTTTGCTACCATTCGTCGTCTATTCACTCTCCCTCTGATACCGAAGCACCCTCAAACTTGTAAATTAAACTTAAGTATTGATTTCATTAATCTATAGAGAGAACGACCACTTAATGTCTCTCTATCTCCCTCCCCCTTCTCTCTCTTTCTCTCTCTCTCTCTCTTTCATTCTCTCTCTCTCTCTTTTACACCCCCCGCTACTAAAGCCATCCGGACCATTTACCAGCTCTCCCCCCTAACCCTCTTATCTCCCATGGCTGGACCCTAATGGGCCTACGAGAATACCCCCCTCTCCGTCTATTCCCTCACAGCTCATTCCTCTTCATTGGCCAGCTGTCTGATATCTGCTCTCAAGGCTTTCATAGTGGAAGAAAGAAGCCTTCTATAGCTTTGCTAACTCATCTGCGGCGGCCTTTTCTTTGACACCTTCATTCTGTGTTAAATTCGACAGCTGAGACTTCTTCAACTATTCTCACAGATGTAACAAATGTTCAGGGCTGCTTGTGTTAATTTCGTAATGTACAAACTTATTTTTACTTATGATTTCCTAATAACAAACACTTGGGAAGTAGTTTTAAGGCCAATCTCCTTCACGAGTACTTAAAGAATACCTCATCTGTCTTCAAGTAAAAATCCATTTTTTTATAAGCTCTGCAAAAGTCTCTGTGTAATTTTCCCTTTCTAATCATTTGGGTTTATCCTATATTAATATGTTTTAACCACATTTTGATTTGTATTAAATATGGCAGATTTTGGATTAAATTCCTCGTTCTAAACAGTTTGCATGAAGTCATTAATGAATGAGATTTTGCTAGTTAACTGATAGTCACTAGTCCGTAACTCGGTCCTCCGAGAATATTTCCGTTATTTAATTCCCTTTTGTGTTTATACTTAAGTGTTTTCCTTCTCTCATGGACTTTCGTTCGATATTCCTGTCTAGATTTGCTATTTTTAACTGTTCACTTATCTGCTTCCCTCGTAACAGATAAACTTCATAGAATACTGTCTTTTTCTTTATTTTACTTCCTCCATGTGATTGAATGAATTGCGCGCCACAATTTTTCAGGCAAAAATACTTGCATTGAAGTGACCCTTATCAATCAACTTGGGGAAAAATCCTAAGGACAAGACAATAAAAAAATTTGGCAGTGATTCTGAAACTCTTGAAGGATCTACGGTAGCAGGAAATAACAGTTACTTTACTTTTAGTGACAAGGCATGAAGGTATTTGGCTGGGAATACATTGGCCCGACAAGGAATGGAGGGCTCAGTGATTAATCAACCGTCTTAATGCGAACTATTCGTACAACTCTTGTCGAATATAAATGTTTGACTGATGCATTTTAAAGATTTTTTAAAAATAATTATATATAAAAATTATAAGAGCAATGGCGTCGTGGGTATTCGTTAGATAAGTACAGCCCTTTTCTTCTGCATTGTCTACGAGTGTATTTTATAAAACTGTGAATAAGGGAGGAATTGCGGGGTGTGGAAAGGGTGCATCTGGAACACGTGCGACTCCTCTTCATTATTCATGAAACTTTCGCAGTCTCGTGAGCCTTCCAAGTGTGCCTCCTCGAGATTTAACACGTGACCTCACATGCTGGTGAGCAGCCTTAGTCTTGGGCACTTGAGGGATTCCTGGACGAACATGCCTCTGCAAATCCAGAACAACAGTGAACATGAACTAGGGAAATCAGTAATGAACGGTTCATGAACAACATGGACACTTCTTTGAGGATGGAAGATTTATTATTATGCCTATATTCTTTGTTGTTAATATTTTATGCTCCGTACAAGTGTAAACTAAACTTTTTTGACGAATTTTATGTCGTGGGGTTACCATTTATAAATGGATTTAACTCATACTACCTATAATATAAGGGTATTATTAATTCACATAGAAATACTCTGTCTAGACATGAAAGGAAATTCTGAAAAATGCTACGATTTACAGTTACATCTGTTTTAAGTACAATTAATGGAAATATTAATAGGAATAAAATAATAATTATTAGGGAGTGAATAATGATTTAAATTAATTGTCTTTTGTGTCTATTCTCATTCCGCTAATTCTTCTTATATATTATCACAGTTCTTATTTGCTAAGAACGTTATATAATATATAACGTTATTAATAGAGTAATATATTTATATATAAGACCATTGGGCCCAGCC
>KZ807036.1:454301-466121 GCA_000696205.2 Oncopeltus fasciatus
TTTTTTTTTTTCTGCAAGTTTGTTACTCTAACAATATAATTATTAAATTTCATTAAATTCTTGTCATTCGACATAATGTACGCTTTTCAAAGTATTATGTTATTTGAAAAAAAAATTGTTTTAGTTAATCTGTGAGCTTTAGAATGAAAGCCCCTTTCAAAAGAGAAATAATAATTTTTTTTTTCTTGGACATAATGGATTTTTTTCTTTTAATAAATTGCGATGAACATTCCAACCAGTCTTCATAAAATGACACTCTCGGGAAGAAATATTAACTTGTGTGAGATTGAAATTAACCGAGATAAATCTCGTTCTCGCATCAATAAATAATACGATATCGCCTGAAGAGTCTTTTAGTGCCGCAATAAATCCAGACTAAAACCAGATTTATGGAGGTCAATGTAAGGTTATATCTGCTCTCGAAAATGTTCTCGCTGAGTTTTGGAAGAAAGAAAATTTTCTCCCAAATCCAAAAGAAAAAAGTTGGAAATGTACTTCACACCACCTCCATGAACTAGGTAGATTTACTGCAACTTGCAAAGAGATACAGGAATACTGAATACGGTTTTTATATTTAATGTTATAAATTGTAATTTAAATTGCTGAAATGTCTATTATCTTTTAGATATCTTCCGTATGTCGAGACTCCTAAATACAATACATTATACGACTTATATGTAGAAATTTAATTGATCAAAACTTAATTCATAGTTACAATTGAGTATAATTAAATAAACCATTATTTTTTAAGAGTCCGTCGCTCTGGAACTTCGCAATTTCCTCAGTGTCTCAGTTGATAAATATTTTTATTTTACCATTTCATCTTCCGGGTTGGACCGAGTCAAATTGTTCTTATTTGCCGAGCTTTCGCACATCATGTGATGGCTTCTTCAGGGCTGAAAAGAGAATGAGAGTTGTAAAGAGAGATTTTTAAAAATCCAGATGGTATATATTTACCATGTTTTATACACCAGGTGGTGTATAATCCCGGCGCGGTCTTGTCCTTGGGCGAAGTCTGCCTTCCCATTGGTTGATACTGTGTTCTGGTGGCTGGTCTCTGGAGTAGTCAGGTAGCTGGTCACTGATTGGTTGGATCCTCTTGTCAATTAGCGCTGGTTTCCAGTTTTTGCTCAATCTGTATCCGTCTTCTCTGTTGATATTTTTCGGATTCTTGGTTATTTCGATGGCTTCTCTGATGGTTCGTCGATAGTAGTTGCTTTCCCGGGCCAGTATTGAGGCGTCTTCGAATAAATAAATAAATACATCTGACGACCGACGAAGCCTACGTGAACATTTTTATTTTAAATTTACATGCAATTTAAATCCTCAATATGTATTTATCAATACTTAACTGGGTTCAGTTTTACTGTTTTAAACTAAATATTACTCCTTCTGCAGCGAATAAACATTTATTACTCCCACTTGCTATTTCAGGTCATCCTCTACTCCTATTCCACTAACTTATTTCATTGAGGGATTCACTCATTGTTAAAAACCTTTTGAAGGTTATTAGCTCACGACTAGGCACAGAAAGGGCTCCAATAACACATTTCGTTATAGATTTAAAAAAAAAAAAAAATAACTCACACAGTTTAAGAAGTATACTCAATATGCCAAACAAATTTAAAGTAGGAAAATCCTACATTAAAAGACATGTTTTTCTGTGTCATTATTGCCAATGGTTTGGGCATACAAAGAGTGACTGTTGCTACAAACTCCCCTACCTCAAATTTGGCTGTAATCACATATACTTTGATACATCAATAAGCATTGATACTGATTGATTGATTACTGCCTGCCAAAAGAACGAGGGAAGATTTTCTGCCCTCTGCTGAAGACTCCTAAAGGGGTTGCGATGTCCATAAGCAAGTCAAGCAAAGGGCAGAAATTTCCCAGACGAAATAAGTACTGTTCCTTCATTGAAAGATATTGAAGGCATTGCGGTCGCTGAGTTGGACTGCTAAGCAGAAGACCACTAATTTAATACTTATAAAAAATTTGGTTTCACTAAAAATGCTTATTAAGGTAGATATTTAAGAATTTAACTACGAATATTTACAGCTTCCTTCACTCTTCCCTCCCGAATATTCTAAAGCCAGCTTAAATGATTTCACCTTTTACTACGCTTGACTCTTTCTGACTTGTAATATCTTACAATATGAGAAATGTATGAGACACATTTACTCTTGTCCATTCTCAATAAAACATGATAAATTTGCTTAGTTTTACGCAAAACCTGCTTGGCAGACTTATTTAAAGTAAGTAATAATAGAACGAATATTTTATTTAATGCGTGGAGTGGAGTACAGTGTCCGGATCTCCCAGCATCCACATCCGTGATGAATAATAAAAGAGGGGTTCTACATGGAGTTCTGACCTAGTTTTTTTTTTTTTTTTTTTTGCGTTTTCTCATGCTTGTCCGCTCCTGATTTCCTCATGAGATCTATTACTCACAAGGATATCCGAGCTTGCTGCACAGTTAACTCTTCTTCTTCTGTGTCATGTTCTCCCGAGACAGACAGGAGAGGTCAACCTTGAGCTCGGATCTCCACACCACGCTGGCAATCCACTGGCGGAAACTGAACTCTTCCAACGACACCAGAGATACATCTTGTGTTACACCTTATGAAAATGTTTGCTTTTTATAAGTTGTTTTGAGTGTCAGACTCCCTCCCAATTATTCATACGTGCACCTTGATCTTACATACTGGAGGAGGAAATGGGAATAAAAATAAGGTTACTAATACTGGCTCTAGACTATTCGGGAAGTACAAGTTAAGGAAGCACTAATCATTTATTGACGTATTCGTAAATACTAATTTTTCACATTACATTCTTCCTGAATAAGCATTTTGTGTGTGTGTGTGTGTGTGTGTGCGTGCGTGCGTGCGTGCGTGCGTGCGTGCGTGCGTGTGTGTGTGTGTTCCAGGTCATAAAGGATATTTTAAAAATTGTATATATTCTGAGTCGTAGAAGAAAAACACCTTTAGTGTTTTTATACTATCTGCTCAGACTTTCTCCTTCATTATTACTGATGATTATTAATTTCTGTTGATGGTTTTTTTTCCAGAGTATTCTTGGAGATTTCAATAAAGAGCAAGACGCCTTCATCAAGGAGAAGAGTACGAAGAATGGAGGTGCAGCGGTTCCTCCTTGGGTCGGCTGCCCGAACCAGGAGGCTCTCAGGGAGGAATGTTTAGCACTTTCTACGGTGGGTATTTAGACTGTAATCATTGTATTTATTTATTTTATTAGTTATAAATAATATTGTTCGGTTTTGGTATTGGGTAGGTTTTACTTTTTCTATCAAAGCCACGCATGGTTGAACGTAATTTATTCAACCTTAAAGATCAATTAGCCATTGGAGGTAATCTCAATTCTTCCATCTATCTGTATTATTTTTTTTTTTTAATTGTGTTACATAAAGACAGCTTTTCTTGTATTCGAAATACACAGCTCGTAGTTCATTGGTTTGGGAAAAATTGAATTATCTTTTTTAAATAATCAATTATACTCTCTGAACCAAATTAATGAAGAAAAAAGGTTGAAATTACACCCATTGGTCTGCGGATCTTCAAATATCACGTCTATAGAGTCACTATTAGATTTGAGTTGTTTGCTAGAACGTTCACCCTTTTTGAGAAAGAGTCATGTAATTTGTTAATCTAGCATTTCTGAACTTGGAATCAAAAAGTTTTTGCCTTTCGGTGCCTCGTGTGTGGGAGATATAGGAGATGGAAATTATATGTGGATGAAAATAAATGAGCATTGTTCTTGTGAAAATTAATAATTTGTTCATAAAGGTTAGTAATAAAATTATTGTTATTAATAAAATAAATAATAATAATAATATGGTAGAAATAGTAGGCAATGACTGTTACGGATCTAGCTTGCTGAATATGTGGTGGACATCCCCAAAAACATCTTTCATATTATGTCAGCATGTATTAGCGCAAAAATAATATTTAAAGAGGCATAATAATCTGGCCAAAATAATAGATCTGGTATTATGTAAGCTGAGTAGCCTGTTAACAGAGGATATCCACTATTATAGATATCCCCCCCACATCAGTCCTAGAAAACAAAATACCATATACTGGGACCGCACAGTGCTGTCGGATCACTCGATCAAGCATAACCGTCCTGACTTGGTCTGGCATGATAAAGGGAAACATGAGAGAAAGGGTATTTTTGATTGATGTTTCGGTTCAGGACACGAACATCTTAACTATTGCGTATACGGAAAAAAAGAGGAAATACCGCGAGCTTTCATCTGAAATTTTAACGCAATGGAGGGAAGTCAAAAATGTCAAAATAGTCCCTATTATAATTTCAGCGCTTGGTGTGGTGCCTCGTACATCATCTGGCAGTCTTGAAGAAATAGGAGTTGGACAAATGATTAATACGTCAGGTACAAGAGGCAGTATTGTTATCAACATTTCGCATTGTAAGGACAGTTTTATGGGGAAAATGAAAATGAAAATGGTAAAATTATTTAGCCTTTCGCCTTGCCTGTCGGCCGCAGTCTATGATATACCGTGGATTAATCCCTGAGAACATCATAATAATTATAAATACAAATAAAAATTAATATGAAATGAATATAAAGTATAACATCAATATGAATTCACAGGGAAAAAGATATTTAAAAAAATATTGTAATTCGGTATCGATTATTGGTAACCCAGGGAGCAACGACAGGTTACCGAACTAGTTTTGTTGTATTTGGTGAACGAGTCACAATTCTAACTTTTTGTTTTGGAAGTTTGGTACTCTGATGGGGGCGGTGGGGTCGCGAGATAAATACGCTATCTGGCAGATGCGGACCACAGTTACCTGAAGCGGATATAATGAACAATGCGTGGGTACAGGTCACTCGCCGATTCATAGCAGAAAAGTTCGCGGGATCAGATGTCAATAACACCTGGAAAAGTTTGAACTGGTCTGTCCACTTAGTCAATGGAACGACCTCGCCAAGGCTATTTTTCTTCATGGTGAAAATGTCTAAATAGTTGAATTGTGACTTCAGGGTCACAAAATAGATAACACTCTATTATGTATTAGCTCTATGAGTTATTCTGCGAAATAAGGCAAATATTCTCCATGAAAAAATACCATTAATATAAAATGAATTGGTATTAATATTTTAAACAATCGAAAAAATACATTTCTTTTAATAAAAGCTTAACGCGGTTCTACAATACGAAGTCGTGTCCTGGCCTTCTCAATCTGCAGCCACCAGGACTCTATCTAGTACTGCTGTCATCCAGTTGCTAGCTCCCCATGGTCCTGGCTTCACCGGCCTCACAGTCTATCCAGCGCTGCCTTGGTCCAGCCGACTTTTCTCCTACCATGGATAGCCAGTGTCCTCGGGATGCCTTTCTCGTCCTTGAGTGCTAAATGCCCAGTCCATCTGAGTCTGGTTCGCTTGATGATAGCGACGATATCGGGCTCGCCATAGAGATCGTAGACATTCTTCATGGGGGAGAACTGCTCCAATTATCCTTCTAAGAATCCTCCTGCCGAAGACAAGTAGATCCTAGCATTCGGCTCGTGTCATAGTCAAGCTTTGTAACGTACTTCTTGTCACCACCCTTCTAGCCAGGTGTTGCCTCAGTGCGACATAAACCCGATGGGCGGACTCATGCCTATATTTCATGCTTATATAATTACTGCAGGTAACCTTGCATATCCAAGATAGTTAAACTCACAGTATCCAAGATAATTAAACTCAAGATAATTAAAGTGATGGGAACAGAACTTTCCTGGATGCGTTGGGTGTTGCTTAGCTACCATATACTTGATCTTATTCTGGTCCATTGTGAGACCGAGCATTCTTGTCGCCTCTACCAGGAAGAGAAAAGCATCACCAACCGCCTTACGAGAGCGCCCAATCACATCAATTAGGCAACATTACAGTTCTTATTTTTAGAATACCAGAATCCCTCATTGCCCTCTAAAGTGCCAGATTCACTAGCAGGCAAGCCAAAGCATTCTCTTTTCGAACACCTCTCTCGGATGGGAAGCTTGAGGTCCAATCCACCCTATTTTTATCCAAGACCCGCCTTAGTCATCTTGATTAACCGAATTAGCTTCTCAGGAATATTAAACTGCCTAAGGGCTTCATAAAGGCATACCATATTTATGCTGACATGAATTCTTTGAACAGGTTGTGAGTTAGGAAACGAAATTCGCGTCCTCTCTCCAGTATTGTCCTTAGACTACATATTTGGTTTTCTGTTGCCTTTCCTCTTGGGAATCCACACTGGTAAGGCCCTAATTACCTTTCTGCAAATGGTAGCAGCTGTCTGAACAGAGTTCGAGAGCATCCTGTAAAAGAGAGAAGAGGTATGCCCTTGTAGTTACTGCACTGAAAGGTATCTCCCTTGAAAAACGGCTATTAAAGGACTTCATCCATCTGGTAGAACCTCCTCCTAAACCAAAGAACCATGGCAAGTTGTTAATGCAGATGCACTTATTAGTCCTTCTCTCCCCCCCCCCCCTCCCCTTAAGGAGCTAAATTGTAAGATCATTTATTTCAGGTGCTTTGTGATTCTTCAGCTTCCTGAGTGCCTCGACTTCTTCATCATTAATCGTTAGTTCAACATCGTTGCCTGGTAAGACGGGTCAGAATACGTCTTCTCACTGCTCTTTCTCATACATTCCCTCAATGTGGCTTCTCTACAAACTCATGCTGGCCTTTTTTTCAACCTCAATGTATCCCTCCTTGCCCCTGCAAGCTGTGTGTGGTGGGTTGAACAGCTTGCATGGGCAAGGAGGGATACATTGGGTTCATCCTCCACTGTTCAGTCACTCCGTCTTCCATTTCATAACCAGTTACTGCAAGTTTTCTTTCAAGCATGGCCTCATACAGCTTTCTCACCTATATATATATATATATGGGCTATTAGTGGGTGATCTCAAGAGTTCCCAATCGCCCCGCGGTTTACACTGTCATCGGTGAGAGAGTCAGGTCTTCCGCCCACCAAGATATGCTCCATTTACTTGAAAGTGTTCATGATCCCTGCCATTTATGGATTTGTATGAGCGGAAAAATAATTCCGATAATGAGGTCCTTATGCTGCAGACTAATAAGCCTCTCAGAATGATGGCCACCCTCTTTAAAAAATATTAGTTTGTTCAAAAATCTTGTGTTTTATTTCAATCTGTCATTAAAACTCTAATTCACTGCTACCAAGATAACTTTTATGTTTAATGAGCTTTATTTCTTGTTAATTACATTGAGTTATTTTAATTATAGGTGATGGCTTCTGATCTGTCTAAAAGTATGGTGTGGAATATTCTTTCTTGAAAAATATATGTTTTGAGAATTAATTAATAACTTTGTTTTTACTTGATACAATAACAGCAGAATAAATAATAGGTAGGAAGGTTAAGTGTAAAATGCAAGAATATTATATTTTAAAAATATAATAACAATTTAATTCGTTCCTTTTCTATTTGTAAATAACTTATGGTTCAGATANGGAAGACCACTATTCAAAATCTTTATATCTTCATTATCAATTACAATACGAATAAAAAAGTATGTAACAAAACGGATCTAATTTTTAAAAAATGTAATATTTTTTAAAACTTATTTGAAAAACATTTATACTATATAATTTATTACTGTAAAACTCGTGTAGTGGTGGGGGGGGGGCGTCGTATTTTGAAAATATTGCAACAAAATTCAGTATTCAGCCTTTTCATTACAAATACCTATTTTAAAATAAATGTGTATGACACAAATAAGTGGTCACTCTTTTTACATTCATTGTCCTCTCCGGCTTGTAAATTATATTTCCTTATTTACCCTTATTTAATTTTATATTTTTTAGATATTTTTTAAGGGTAACATGCTTAGATTTTACAAATTCAAAATTTTGTATTGCTATGAAAAAAAAGAAGAAAAGCTTTAAAAGAGGAGTACGGTAATATAGTTGTTATTGCATGGTATTCTGATTAACATCCCAAATAATTTTCTTTTTTTTTTTAATGCATGTTAAAGAATGTAAGTTTAGTGGTGAGGGGGGCTCACCTATTTTAAAAATATAATAACAATTTAATTCGTTCCTTTTCTATTTGTAAATAACTTATGGTTCAGATAAACATTTGAATTTACTCATGAAGCCTTCTATCACCTTAAGTAAATTATGTCAGTGATTTATGATACCCTCAGTGCTATCCATGGACATACATGCAATTGAAACTCATTTTATTTTATTCATATTTTTCAGGATAGGAGAAACTTTGTTCGATCACCTCCTGAGGGGGTTGAATTTTCATTTGACATGGAGAGAGAGTTTTCTGTCTGTCAAGCTATTCTTCAAGACGATCCCAACCTTGAGAAAATGAGATTTGAATTGGTACCCAAAGTGTAAGTTATAACTTAGTATCTTCTTAATAAATGCCTTCAAGATGCATATTTAAATTTGTTATACTCACGACTTACAGTTTTTTATAAATTCATTTTTTGTTTGTAGTTCTTTTTCTTCTCTATCTTATTTTTTTTCTTTTTGTCTCACTAAATCACTCTTCTTTCAGTTATGTTGCTAGCTAAATAAAACTATTTGAATTATCTTTGGTGGCTGAATAAATATCTCACCAAATGTAGTTAATTAGTTATTGGATTTATTAAAAATTATTATTAAAGATTACTATTATCTTATTATTGAAAATTTTCTAAATATATTTGAGATAAATTATATTTAATCTTAATTATTATTAAAAATGAGAACAATATCCAGTTGATATAATTCATTATTTTTGGGACTCATTAGTGCAAATAGCCAAATTTTGTAATTGTAATTGCTCTTGTTCAGGAAATCCAAGGGGAAAATATGTGCCAGAGGACATAATACTTTAAGTAGGAGGAGTAATACTTCTCCTGGTAATTCTCCTTTTCCCCCTTAATTATTTCAAAACCGCATCATGCTTTTGATGAATTTAAAAATCAAAGACAATTCATTTTACCTTTAATATAAAGCAGAATATATTGTGGAAAGTAATAAATTTCTTTTTTTCTTTTTTATATATTAAAGTAAAAATTTATTTAAGCTTCTATAATTTATTTAAGTAAAAATAACCAGGAAAATTAGGTTTAGATTAGGCATGATTAAGGTCATAATATCAGATCTTTTCACATTTGAACTAGGTACAAATAATTTATGTTAATTAATAATTATATTAGGTTCTTTGTATTCTTGGCCAGAAGATAGCTTATAGTTTTTTGTTGTTTATATATATAANTTTACTACGCTTGACTCTTTCTGACTTGTAATATCTTACAATATGAGAAATGTATGAGACACATTTACTCTTGTCCATTCTCAATAAAACATGATAAATTTGCTTAGTTTTACGCAAAACCTGCTTGGCAGACTTATTTAAAGTAAGTAATAATAGAACGAATATTTTATTTAATGCGTGGAGTGGAGTACAGTGTCCGGATCTCCCAGCATCCACATCCGTGATGAATAATAAAAGAGGGGTTCTACATGGAGTTCTGACCTAGTTTTTTTTTTTTTTTTTTTCTATTTTATAGTCTAAAGCTTTTTTTCTTCTTTAAATTGTGACTATACATATACTTATTTCAAATTTTTTTTTATTTAGTATTAGTGAAGAAAATTTTTGGCGCAACTATCTCTACCGTGTAAACTTGATCTGCCAAGCAGCAGAAGTAAGTAACATGGCGGAAAGTGCTGGTGGAGTTCAAGGAGAAAACAATTCAGGTAAATTTTACTTATAATATTTCTAAACTTTCAATTATTTTGTTATTTTATTTTCCTTATAAATAGCATTTCATTTACAATTATTGGCTTCTATTTGTGTTTGATCAAACTAGCTTCTATAGATTTTTTTTTTTTTTTAATTAGATGAAGTTTTATTTTTGTCAATTCATTTTTCTTTGTCATACTTGTGGATAGAAGAATAGCTTCAATGTGAATACTGTGGGTGAGCACATTGTTTGTGGTAAGGATATTATTTATAAACCAATCAAGTCAACTGAATGCCATCTGGGTATTGGTTCCACCAATATATTTTCATAGTGAGATATTTCTCTGATTTTTGAGCCAATCAGATAATTAGTTTATGTTAGGTATTAATTGGTTGCTATTGAGTGCTTTTCTTGAGTGGAAACTTTGTCTTACACTTATATTATCTTCCCGAACATTTTTTATACTTTGCAGTCTTTGAGTTTTAGTTCTTAGTGTTTTTGTTAGGTTTTCAGCCTGATAGTTTATTTGCATGTTTTTAATCCATTGACTTCATATTAGTAAGAAACTATTGTCTCTGAATCATTATTAAATTGTTCATTTATACCCACGTCTTAGTTAAATGCCTTAATATCCCTTATATTCTATTGTGTGTGTGTGTGTGTGTGTGTGTGTGTGTGTGTATATATATATATATATATATATATATATATATATATATATATATATATATATATATGTGTGTGTGTGTGTGTGTGTGTGTGTGTGTGTGTGTGTGTGTGTGTGTGTGTGTGTGTGTGTGTGTGTGTGTGTGTGTGTGTGTGTGTGTGTGTGTGTGTGTGTGTGTGTGTGTGTGTGTGTGTGTGTGTGTGTGTGTGTGTGTGTGTGNTTGATATATTATCCCTAAAATCTATTATTATTAACTATTAACAACCCAACTGGGATCTCATGGGTTGTTAATTGTTTGCATTATTAGAGTTTTATTTTTAAGCATGTGCTGTCTAATGTTTTCTGAGGCTTCAGTTTCCTCCCAGTTTGTTCTTTATTTGCTAAATTGCATGTACAAGTAAGTTTTACTTACTTCTATATTCCCCTTGAATTTTTATTCTGTTTATTTTTATTATTACTATTATTTTTTAGTGAATTCTAAAGGAATTGAGGTTGTCAACCTTCCATGACAGGTTTTATTGAAAATTGGTAAATGTTTTCTTTGACCATACCTTTAAAATACCAAAAATTATGCTAATTAAAGTTATATTTATGCGTGTTTTTGCTAATCCTCTATTGACCATATGTTCTTTTTTTTATTTATAAAATATGATATGTAGCTTTTAAATACAAAAAAAAAAGGCTAAATTAATTAATTATAGAACCAAATGGGACGAATGTGTTAAGTGTGGGTACAAAAAGTTGAGTGAGCTTATTATTTTGCCTAGAACAATGAAACACCACACAGATATATTTATTGACAAAAGAATCTTTTATGAGTTACACAGAAAAATTGAACAGTTAGGAGTGGGGATTTATCTGTACTGTATATTTTAATGTTAGAGCCTATAAGCTGCAATTATTTGTTTTTCTTAATGAAATTTGGCATATCTCTTTTAAGTATAAAATGAAGGGCTGCATTTGTTATTGAGCATAATCGGACAAATAGGAATTATCTGAAATATGAGGCATGAGCAATAAATGATTTTTTGCTGCTTTATATTTTGTTTAGAGCAATGAAACTCAATCTAGTTTTGTTTATTGATTAAGTTTATAAATATTATTTAATTTGTGGTATTTAATCCCACGTAAATTTAGATAATTTTTAGTGCAAGGGAACAGAATAAAAAATCTAACTGTCCCAGCCAGGATTCGAACCTGGATCCCCTGCTATCCGGGCCGGTGCATTAGCCACTTATGCTACCGGAACAGGTCAGATAAGTTATTAAATTCCCCGCACTAGTGTCGAGAGTCCAACCTCCGAGGCCGACGAATATATCGCTCACGCTCGGAGGAGCTGACATTGTCAAGCTGTTTAAATGACTCTACTTAATTTATTTTTAATTTTAATTTTATAAATATTATTTAATTTGTGGTATTTAATCCCACGTAA
>KZ807036.1:479568-506613 GCA_000696205.2 Oncopeltus fasciatus
TTTTTTTTTTTTTTTTTTTTTTTTTTTTTTTTTTTTTTTTTTTTTTTTTTTTTTTTTCTTTTTCTTTTTTTTCGTCTTATTTTAATGGATCTGTTTGTCAATGGGTCTTATGCATGTTGGTTTTAATGAAATGAAATAAATGTATTATAATTCAAAATATATTTTATAAAATACCTATTCATCTACTGAAGCTGCTTGACTTTACTGCAGTTCACTTCACAACAAGGTCAGGTAGTTATGTAGTTATGTTGAAAGGTAAGAAAAAATATTTGGTGCAACAAAATTTTCCCTTTCTCAGTACTTTCATTAGAAAACTATTTCTGGTCCTGAGAATGATGCAAGTTTTGAATCTTACCACTAATCAAAAGACATACATACGGCTTTGCTTTAGTCATGTACTTGAGCAGTAAGTAGATACTTCTAACAGCACGTAGAAGGACTAATTCCATTTCTCTTTTTATAACGTGCCTTGTTAGAAATTTGTCAACTTTTGAGTTGATGTGATTTCATTTGTGAATGATCATAAAATAATTTTGGGGTTACCTATATTATTTTTAACAAAAGCATGTTTTCTTACCTATCTTAAACATAACTGGCATGAGCTTTTCATAAATTACCAATAAACCTCTGTACAATGAAATACTATCAGCTTGTCAACAGAGTACTGTCCATCTCTATTTGATTAACTTAATTCTATTATTGTAGTGTCATAGATAGAAACGGACTGCCATTTCCATTCAGAATTTCACAATGAATATTTGATGATTTAATCGCGCATGAGTTTATTTTTATTATTATAGAGTTTATTCTCATTAGATTAATTAATAATTATTTTATAAACTGTAAATAAAGTATCCTACTGTTGAAATTATTATTTGCATAAGTATAATAATACCTAATAAGGATTAATTTAAACTGATAGAAATTTGAAATTTTGTTTTCCTTAAAGTGCAGTTAATAAAGCATTTATATTAATACTCTATATTATAAAATGTAGATCATTTACAAAATATTCTATATTAAAAAATTTTAACAACTAATTAACATTTTGAATTATTTTTTAATTGGACAATTAATAATTCATATATTACTACTTCCATCTGTTCCATCTATTTCAGCAGCAAAGTTGAATTAGTGACCTACAACATGTCAACACCTTAAATAATAAAATTTAGCATCCAGCAGCTTTTTTTTTTTTTTTTTTTTTTTGTTGCTGATATTGTAATGTTTATAATGAAGAGTATGAAACTTTTTATTCTTGCATTAGAACTACTATTTACTCATGCATAGATATGCACACATAAATACTCTTTTATAAGACTTGCTTATATAAACTCAGACATTAAAATTTGTGAGTATTAGCTCTGTGGGAATTACTTGACAATAAAAGAGTAGACACGAGCTTAGAAAGCCCTAATTTTTTAAACACCTAGTTTTGGTAAAAAAAGGTTTTGTGAGCCAATATTGGAGTAATTTTAATAAAAGACATTGAAAATTAAAAAATTTGAATATTTTACCAAATACAATACTTGTATTTATTGTATTTTCTAATACACATAAGTAAATAATAACAATAAAAATTGCAATGAAAACAAAATGATACCATAAATCATGAAAATTTCTTTTCACTGCAGTTCAATGAACTTTAGTAAAAGTTCATTAACAAAAACTTTTCCTTTCCTCCATGATTTTAAAACCTACTAATACTAACTTCCTCCTTCATATTATAGATTGTTTTTCTCAACATAATCCATGTACTCTAGCAATTTACATCATTCCTTACTTAGATAATATCACACTACTCTATGGCTGACAGTTAATTCCACTCTCCTCAAAAATAATTTTGTCTTCAGAGTTTCTTCAAAATCCCATAAGAGACAGGTGACACAGTTTTTTCGCCTCAACACTGAAGTGCTTCTTGGAATTTTAACCTGAAAGCCAAGTTCACCTATCTTATTTCTATATTACTCTAACTTTTCCATATAAATAAATATAAACCAGCTTGCAACAGGCCATAGAGGACCACGATTTTGCTGCAGACTATTTCCAGAATTTTAAAATTTCTAAAATTTTCTCCCCCCCCCCCTTCTTTTGCTAAGTTTCTCAATGGAACTTTTACACTTAATTGAAGTACTCACAATTATTCTAATTCCATGAGACTGTTGAGTTTCTAAACCATTTCCAACTGTCTATGTTCCTTGATATAATTCTTGGACATAATTCTAAATATTGAAAATTGACTTCAGCTGACCTAAAGCATAAAATATATTGATGAAAATTTACAATATTTATATAAATATATTTTTTGGTTATATTTTAATGACAACTTGATTATATTTATATACTTATACTATTCTCTGCTTAATATATTCTTCTTCATTTGTGGTAATGTGCAATTTTTTATATTTACGTAAATATATATATACATGAAAGTATATTTACATACATTTTGTATTTTATTATTTATTTTGAGTATTTTTGCTTTTAGTTTAACAGCATGCTACTAATAATCGATTCTTCTTTTTTATTGTTTAAAAGGTTTATTTAATCTTTTCACTTTTATGAAAACATATATTTACATCTAACCACATATATGCTAAAATTTTATTACTAATATCCATGACATTAATTATATATTATTCTGACCTCTACATTATTTTGACTCATAAAAGCTTTTGTCAGTTTGAATAAGTTTTTTCTGAAGCATATCTGACAAAGTTAGCAAAATTATGTATTTACTTCTTTGTTCCTTTTAGCATGTTATTATCATAATGCCTATTTTGTAATCAATCATTCTCTAGAATATCTAATGGTTTATGTAAATACTCTCACTGACATTATTTAGATACATTAAATTAATTAATGTAATTAAAAAATTTTATTAAACTGTATACTTTTGGCTTAGAAAAACTATTGTAATTATAAACCATTTTAGAGTTTTTTTCTAAATCTTTTGATTGGCCTATATAAAATAATTTATTTAGGTTTATTGGCTATGGTCAAGGGAAAAATAATGTAGTTCAAACTTATATCTGAACTAAGGTTTTTACTTTTCTTGATTCTTTATTAGATAATTGCAAAATATTTAAATTGTGGGAAATAACATTAATAAATTTAAAATACATTTTGTAGTAATATGATCTATTTGATGTTAATAATTTAAAAAAAATAGAAACCTAATAGTCTATAATTTAAAAAAAAATAACTCCAATATTGAACAACAGTCTCACCATTAAAGCCCAACTTGGAATACTATTAGCAAAATTAAGTGTATTTTCAAAGAAGAAAAACCAGCCGTTAGATAACTTCCCATATACATAAAACGTAATTTTCTTAATTTATGACCTTTGGTCAAAAGTTTATAAACGAAAGGAGCTCTGGAGAATAAGTAAATAATAATAATTGTAATTTTGTAAGCTCATTATGAATTAATTTTTTTTAAATTAAATTAGTAAGTAGCTAGTTGGAGACCTAAAAATTACATTTGTTTTATTAAACTCTTCATGAAGCAATCAAGAATGAATCCAAATGAGTTTGGAGGTTTCATTTATAAAATATAAATTTGAGGTTTCATTTTGACATAATATGGTTATGTCCCAATACTTTCCTTTTACATTAGGTGAAATAAGGAAACTTTAATATTAAATGGTTATACTTTGGATTTTTTTTTTCTACAATTTTTTATTTTTTTATTTCCCAATCTGCTCTTTTATAACTTTGACAATAATTTTAAAATGTATAAATTGACTTTAGTCCAGCCTTTAAATACTTTTTCTTTCATTTTTTCATCCTGTGACCTGCCCTTCCTGCCTGCAAAATTTTTTTTTCCAGCAGGAGGAAGCCCAGGGGTCTCCTTATTTTAGTGAAACAACAAACCTTAAACTATTGTTTTGGTTTTTTGTTTTTGATTTTTTTTGTTATGATGTAACTACATAATGATAACCAAGAATAAGTTATTAGGTTTCCTTTTGTGAAGCACAGTAATTACACAAATAATTTAAAGCCAAGGATTGAATTATATTATTAATTATATGGATGAAATATAATAACTATGCTCCAGTGTATCTAAAAATGAATTGTAATTTTATTAAATATTTATATTTTAAGATTCTCTGAACAAATATTGCTAAAAGGGTTTTTCCCAATTAGAAAAATTTTTGTGGGTTGTGGGTAAATCTATTCTGTTTAATCAGAAATTATGGTAAGGTTGTGGGGCGAATTTTAAATGTTAACATACGTAGTTCTTTTTTAATTGTATGTTAGATCTATTTTTGTCAATTTATTTCATAGGTTTTATTTTTATAGTGGTTTTTGTATCACTGTCTGCAGATTGAAGGAGGCTGATCCAGAATGAAGGGCTGCCACCTACCTCAAATTAATCCTACTATCTTTCCCCTTCCAAACTTATCAGCTGTGCATGTTTCTTCCGCTTTGGGTTTTTTTTTATTATTTAATTTTATTATATATAAATATCTTGCATTTGCTTCTGATTGGTATATTAAAAAACATCATCTTGCATACTCATTTTGAGGTAACTTATATTTCTTAACAATTTTTTTTTTTCTTCACTCATTCATATTGTGGCTTTGGAATAAATGCTAACAACTAATCAGAAATTAATTTTCAAGTCTTGCATGAGACCCTGTATAATTAGTATAATTATATTACAATTGAGTTTGATTGTTCCTCTTATTATGAAATTTTCAAATGTGATTCAATATGTGTTTTTTTAATCTAATAAAAATTATGTTGTTAAAATTTTTTTCATTAATATAAACATTATATAAATAACAGTTTGTATTAAAAGTAAATAAATAAAAGTTATTTCTTATGTATTATAGTAGCAGAAAGATGATTAATTTATTACTTTTATTTTATTAGTGTTCTTGGTGGAGTCAAAAAAATTGTATAGACTATTTATTTAATTACAAACAGTTTTTTTTATAATGGAGTTTATACAATATCATATGTTTTTGAACTAACATCCTGATAATCAATTATTGTTCTTATTGCTTAGCTGTATTTATTTAATTGAGATTATTTACATGCTAAACATACTTTAATGATCAGTCTTGGGTATATGGATAATCTTTAAACTTTAGGGTTAACCATTTAATTAATGATATTATGGCTTACAGAAGCTTTTTTTTTTTTTTTTTTTTTTTTTTTTTTTTTTTTTTTTTTTAATTTTATTTTATGTGAAGAACAAAGTTTATAAATGATAACCTGTATTTCGGCTATTTTATTGGGATTTTTGAACAAACTCTCAGTATGAAATTTATGAACAGTTTCTCTTTATCTAATTTGTCAACCTTTATGAGTTAAACTCAGGAAATTAATGGTAAACTTTCAGGAAACACAAAGATCAACTTCATATAATAGTAGGAAGGGCTCAGGAAACTAATAGTTAGCAGCTCTTCCTAAATTTATTCTTGTTCAATTTATGAGACTATAGGAAACTGACAGTCAATCTTCAAAGAACAAGTGGTTAAAGTTTATCTGATTTAGTCTTGTAAAGCTTTAGAAAATTATAAACAGCTCGTCATTTAACTATTATCTGAGCTATCTGGTTTAGATTTTAAAATTTTATGAAAATATATTTTAAGCCCAAAAAAAACTTCAAATGTTGATGTTCTTTTCACTTAATTTCTAGGTCCTCAAATAGGTTGATCTATAAATCTTCAAAACGATTATTAATACTCCCTCAAGAATTTCTAAAATAGAACACTAGCGAGCTTCTCTGAATGTTATACTGATAAATTAGTCTGTTAAACCACATGCCTAATAATAAGTCTTATTCAACCTCTGTGCCTTACACTTGGTACTTATTTATTCTAACTGGCTTTTAGAAAAGTCCAGGTTGCGAATTTTAGTTTCTGATGATAAATATTTTGGTCTAATGTAATCAAGTTATCACTAACTGTAGCATTATTCTTGGATGAGATTTTTTAAATATTTTATTATCTTGACAAATGTATTTTTAACAAATGACATATTTTATATTTAATAATTATAATCACACACACATACACATACATACATACAAAGCTTCAATAGCATTTAGTATTTTCAATTATTCTAAGGGTTTATAACTTTATATTTAATTAAAATTTATTGACATAAACTTCTTATTATTTTTTTATACCTTTCAAATTGTTTTTGAAAACAAAACTATTGCATATACTGAACAATGCTTCAACTATTTGAGGCATTTTTATTTTTGCAATTAAATAGTTTAATCAAAACATCTTGAAAGAACCTTAATTTTTTTTTTTTCATTATGCATCCAAAAAATAATATAATAATAANATACTCCATGCAATTTTAATGCTTGGCTAAAGAATTTCTCATTGCAAGGGAAAATTTTTATTAATGACAGCTGGGGTAATTTTCAGTCTTTCGGCTGCATAATTTTTTTCAATTTTATAAATTATCAATTAATCATTTTATTGATTCTTAAGAAATAAAAAGTTGCCAAAGAAATTTTGCAAAAAGTAATTTTTGTTTCCCTATTTTTCCCGTTATTCTTAAATAGGCTATACATGTAATTGATTCCACTAATCTACTATAATTAATTAAGTTTATTAGTACTGGATGGACCATTATTTTGTCATTAAAAATTATTTCTATTACGTATTCAATATCCTTTTCTTTTTGGTTTTCTTTATTCTTTTATTTTATTTTATTTTTTTTTTTTTGCATGTTTTAGCAGGACATATATTTTTCTTTTCTTTTTTATTTTTGGTTTTTGACCCTGCCCTTTTTTTCCCATGTTGTGGCCAACAGAGTGTCAAGAATGGGAGAAGGAGCTTGAAGCTGAATTACAGGACTATGAAATGGTTGGAGACAAATCAATTGGAAGTAACGACTTATTAGATTCCGACATTGATGATCTTAAGTAAGGTCATTTATATGGGCCCTTATACATGTCATTAAATTTATAAATATTTTAATATCCTGTGAAACCCTTTGTAGCCCTCTTAGATTATTGGCAATTTTCTATCCAAACATTGTGCAATGTGTTCAAGCTGCTAAGTGAAAACTTGAAATTTTTGTAAAAAAAACAAAAAAAAAATAAAATAAAAAAGTTAGTTTTCCATTAACTTTACTTAAGTAAGGAGAATCATGATAATTTCATTTCTCAAGTATTTGTATTAATTTTATTTTTATATATGTATGTTGTGCTTGTAAATATTCTAGCCTTTATAGCTACATGGGAAAAATAAAATAGTATAATGTATAACAAGGAGTCATCAACAATGCCCTTCCTCCGAACCTGCCAATGGTTGAATTTAGCAGTCATATCCTGTATCCCATTCTGTTTATAATTTATTTATTTTACCTCTTAGTTGAACTTGTGTCCTTTAAATATCTAATGACTATTTTTCCAGTTATTTACAATGAATAAAAATATGTCCATTTTTCATGGTTCTGAAAATAATGGTAGTTGTTAGTTTTGTTGAAAATCAGTTTCCTTGCGCTGGACTTGGAGATAATTTGTTATTATATTTTTAAGCATTGAAAAAAAAATGTGATCCATTACATTGGATTATATTATGCAGGTTATGAATAAAATGAAGAAATCAGGCCATCTCGATTAAAGGCTATCAGATTGTCAGATATTAAACTAAAATATCTCTGAAAGAGGTTTTTTTTCTTTATATGTCCTAACTATCAAAATTGCTCTTATTTTATCATGAGTCCTTCATTTGTGACTTTTTCATTAATGTAACTCATTAATCATATTGTTTTTAAATCATTATGCTATAATGGAATAAGTCATAAATTTGTCTTTTTTTTTCTCTCTATGGTTATTTAATTTTTTCATTTGTTTGATAGTCTGGTCTTCATTTCCCATGTATTTATAACTATAGGCTTCAGGAAGTGCACTTTTTAAAAAAGATTTAATTTTTTTGTAAGACAAGTAGTGATTAATAAGTTCGTGTACTTTTTTTATTACCCTAAAGTGGGAGAATCTAAAAGCCAGCGTCATAGTTACAGAATGCACTTTAAACTAAACTGCATTGTTGGTTGATTGTTATAAAATATTTCTAATAAAAATAATATATTGTATAAGAATATAAATTATTATATGTATATGAAATATATATATATTGTATAAAATAAAGTAGCTTTGAAGCATGTAATATTGTTTTTTTTTTGTTTTGTTTTTAATTGTATTTATGTTTAACAATATGTTATTGCAAATGAGGATTGGCCTAACTGAAAATGTTCCAAAGTTGATTCTCATGAGCTAAAATTTTAAATGGAGAGATACATTACTCTCTTCTAGCTGAAGTTGTGTCAAAGTAGATAACTGTAATTTTTTCTTGTATGTGTTACCAAATTTTAGAGGAATTAGTATTCAGCTCTTATTTATCTATATGAATGCTATAACATTAATAGTAATAAATAATAAGACAATAAAATGTTTTATCGTATGTAATGCTTTTTTGTCGGGTAAAAATGTAATGGAAAAGTGACTTTGAAAAATATTTATGTAAGATGGAAAATATAAATAAACTAATAAAGTAAGAAAGGGAATAAATTATGTATACCATAAATATGAATGAATTGATAAAAGATTTTTTCAGTTATTTGATGGATTATATTATGTTACTTAGCTTGATTGTGTTCTGTTAGTTATTGTTTTATTGTCATTTTAAAAGTTGGTTTTTTTTTGGCTGAATGGTACAATATGGCAGTTGTATTGGGTGGCTTTCACACTGTTCTTCAAACTGAAATGTGCAAAATAACCAATAAAAAGATTATAAGAAACATTAAAGAAATATTGATTGCTTTAGTCATAAGTAAAACAAAGGATGCTTATTTTAGGTTATTTTAACTATAGGTTTGTCTTGTTTTTATGCCTTGCAGTCAGTAAGTTTCTTTAATCTTATGTCCTAGTTATTATAGGTACTTGTATGTCTTTCACTTTAACTTGCAAAATAGTCACTCCATAGAAAATAAATGCTGGCTATTAACTCCTAAAATTTACCTTGCTTCTTTCTGCTATATACTCATACTCTTCACGAAAGATAAATCTGTAATTCTAGGCTAGTGTGTCATAATTTAAAACTTTGCAACCTATTATCAAAATCTTAAATTATGGAAACTAATGGGTGACGTGATTTCAACTTCATAGAGATTAAGACATAGCAATTTATCATTTCATTAATTCTTTCTAGATTATTGTGTCTCACTTTTTAGACTTGACTTGTTCTTAAATGCATCATGAGATTGTCAAGTTATTATTGTGATGGGTTGACATGTGTTGTATACATGTTATTAGGTTTATGTATTGTGCTGTGATAATTGCATTGTACTTTTATTCATTTAATTATTATCTATTCAAACTGAGCAATGATCTCTGAAGAACTGGGATGATCAAAAAACCATGTAGTATCTATTTTGTTTTGTTTTTTAAAGAAAGAAACAATTTTTGAAATACATAATTAACACAGTTAAACTTAGACTCATGAACCTTCACTCACACTAAAGATCCTGAAGCATTCATTTTGAATATTTTAACTTGAAAATTATTAATTTTTACTAATTGTTTCTTATGCATATATATTTTTTAAATAACTAACAGAAACACATTAAACTAAGGCTACTAATTATTAATTGTAAATTTAATTTATCTGTTATTATGAAGTTGTGATTTTAATTTTAAATGTTTTTATATTCATTTAATTTTTTTATAATTTGATTATAATATACATTGTTTAAATTTGTAATGTAGTTTATTGCAATTAAATAGTTTAATCAAAACATCTTGAAAGAACCTTAATTTTTTTTTTTTCATTATGCATCCAAAAAATAATATAATAATAATAATAATAATAATAAAGCCATAAGTGAAATGATTTTGAAATACTCCATGCAATTTTAATGCTTGGCTAAAGAATTTCTCATTGCAAGGGAAAATTTTTATTAATGACAGCTGGGGTAATTTTCAGTCTTTCGGCTGCATAATTTTTTTCAATTTTATAAATTATCAATTAATCATTTTATTGATTCTTAAGAAATAAAAAGTTGCCAAAGAAATTTTGCAAAAAGTAATTTTTGTTTCCCTATTTTTCCCGTTATTCTTAAATAGGCTATACATGTAATTGATTCCACTAATCTACTATAATTAATTAAGTTTATTAGTACTGGATGGACCATTATTTTGTCATTAAAAATTATTTCTATTACGTATTCAATATCCTTTTCTTTTTGGTTTTCTTTATTCTTTTATTTTATTTTATTTTTTTTTTTTTGCATGTTTTAGCAGGACATATATTTTTCTTTTCTTTTTTATTTTTGGTTTTTGACCCTGCCCTTTTTTTCCCATGTTGTGGCCAACAGAGTGTCAAGAATGGGAGAAGGAGCTTGAAGCTGAATTACAGGACTATGAAATGGTTGGAGACAAATCAATTGGAAGTAACGACTTATTAGATTCCGACATTGATGATCTTAAGTAAGGTCATTTATATGGGCCCTTATACATGTCATTAAATTTATAAATATTTTAATATCCTGTGAAACCCTTTGTAGCCCTCTTAGATTATTGGCAATTTTCTATCCAAACATTGTGCAATGTGTTCAAGCTGCTAAGTGAAAACTTGAAATTTTTGTAAAAAAAACAAAAAAAAAATAAAATAAAAAAGTTAGTTTTCCATTAACTTTACTTAAGTAAGGAGAATCATGATAATTTCATTTCTCAAGTATTTGTATTAATTTTATTTTTATATATGTATGTTGTGCTTGTAAATATTCTAGCCTTTATAGCTACATGGGAAAAATAAAATAGTATAATGTATAACAAGGAGTCATCAACAATGCCCTTCCTCCGAACCTGCCAATGGTTGAATTTAGCAGTCATATCCTGTATCCCATTCTGTTTATAATTTATTTATTTTACCTCTTAGTTGAACTTGTGTCCTTTAAATATCTAATGACTATTTTTCCAGTTATTTACAATGAATAAAAATATGTCCATTTTTCATGGTTCTGAAAATAATGGTAGTTGTTAGTTTTGTTGAAAATCAGTTTCCTTGCGCTGGACTTGGAGATAATTTGTTATTATATTTTTAAGCATTGAAAAAAAAATGTGATCCATTACATTGGATTATATTATGCAGGTTATGAATAAAATGAAGAAATCAGGCCATCTCGATTAAAGGCTATCAGATTGTCAGATATTAAACTAAAATATCTCTGAAAGAGGTTTTTTTTCTTTATATGTCCTAACTATCAAAATTGCTCTTATTTTATCATGAGTCCTTCATTTGTGACTTTTTCATTAATGTAACTCATTAATCATATTGTTTTTAAATCATTATGCTATAATGGAATAAGTCATAAATTTGTCTTTTTTTTTCTCTCTATGGTTATTTAATTTTTTCATTTGTTTGATAGTCTGGTCTTCATTTCCCATGTATTTATAACTATAGGCTTCAGGAAGTGCACTTTTTAAAAAAGATTTAATTTTTTTGTAAGACAAGTAGTGATTAATAAGTTCGTGTACTTTTTTTATTACCCTAAAGTGGGAGAATCTAAAAGCCAGCGTCATAGTTACAGAATGCACTTTAAACTAAACTGCATTGTTGGTTGATTGTTATAAAATATTTCTAATAAAAATAATATATTGTATAAGAATATAAATTATTATATGTATATGAAATATATATATATTGTATNGTACTCGAGGGAGCTGACATTGTCATACATTTTGTCGACTCTCGTCATTTACTTTATTTAATTTTTTCATTATAAATATTTAATTTGGTTGTGGTATTTTATAACTGGCAAGTACACCGGCCCGGATAGCAGGAGATCCAGGTTCGATTCCTGGCTGGGACAGATAGCTTTTTATATTCTATTCCCTCTCATTAATTGTTTGAAATTTATGTGGGATAAAATACCACAACCAAATTAAATATTTAGACCTATGTAACTTTGATTTATTTCTCTTTGTGTGTCCTAGAAATACCATTGCATATGTCATCATTAATGAAATCTTAGTGCACAAACTATACAATATTTTCCACTGCAAATACCATGTGTTGCACATATTAGTAAAATAACTTTAATCCTATCTACTAGAGTTACCACCAGAAATTTAAAATACAGTGAAAGTAGCTTTAATGGATGAAAATTTTGTTCTGAGTGTTTGAGCCTTGTTGATTGTATAAGGTAAATAAATTTAGACTTCAAAATAAATTATTTTAATTTCTTGTAATAATTAATTATTGTTTAAGATATCTGTTATTAGGATCTTCCAGTTTTTCCAATTTTTATTATTTTAAGATTTTTTTAGTGATACTAAAAAATATTACAATCAATCTGTGTTCAGTATATTAAAGCAGCACATTGACATGTAAAGACTTATCTACATAAATATGCTTGAGGAAACAGATAGCTGCCTACTTAGCTGACAAAAGGTTCAGTTCGATAAGTAAGATTCCTGACTAGTAGCTTCATACCTTTTGTTTGGTCCATTAGACCCAAGTGAGCCCAATTTTAGTAATTCAAATGGTTCATACTAAGTACCCAGTCCACCAGTGGAAGAGAAGAGAGAAGGCTTGGAGATAACAATGGTCTCAACAAAAAAATAATAATATTAAAAACAGGTATATCCTATTCAGTCCTACTTTTAGCATTTTTCAACTAAAGCATATCATTTAAAATTAACAACTTAATGTAAGTTAATAAAAAAAAGTACTAAATAAATAATGAAAAATGAACTTTTTAGCCCTGATCCAGTTCTGCTCTCTGAAGCCTTGGGTGAGAAATAAAAATGCATAAAGGATGAACTACATAAAGGCTATTGTATCATGAAAAAATGATTAACCATAAACAATATATTTAATTTGTTTTCTAAGTATGAATATTATATATATANCGTGGTGGGTTACTATACAGGATAGATTTTGGGCTAAGGGATTGGGATATATGGAAAGGTCTGAGTGGAATTTATTAACATGGCTAGTGATGAAGTCGTAATATTTAACAATATAATAATGATAAGATTGCCTTGTCATCCGCAAAAGTTGAAAGCAGTGTGTTAGAATAAGAGGGGATTTGGGCAGTGTACAGTATTTAAATGATGGGCAGAGGCGCCTAGGTAGCTCAGAGGATCCAAACGGGTCTCGCAATCCTGACGCTGCGGGTTCAAATTACGTCCAGGTCAATCTTTTATTTATAAATAAAAGCTTGTCCTGAGCCATGGGTGTTTAGAATAGGGTGGCAACCTGTAAATAGCCCCTCCCTCCATGACCCTAAGTGAATGAAAGTGAGGCCAACATAGTAAATAAAAAAAAATGATGGGCCCGAGCACACTGCCTTGTGGAACTCCCGCTTCCACTTGGTAATATTCGGAATAATCTAATCCTAGTCGGATCCTAAAGAAACGGTCGATTAGGTAAGAGTGAAGGATAATGTAAAGGGGTAGTAGGTAGGATCGGGTTTAGGGGCGATCAACCCTTAGATATTACGCTCATAAGGGTGCTTGGGAGGATGGATTCAAATTTGAACAATAGTCTGCGATGCCAGATCCTGTCAAATGCTTGCGACACATGGCACGGCTTATAATATATATACATCTGTATAAATCTGGATGTTGGAAGTTCTTAATTAAAGATGAGTGACATCAATGGAAAATAGTCACAACTTCCTCCGTCAAGATAATTTATTTCAAACAAGTGGGCCTTCATGGCCTACACCTCATATTCAGTTGTCTGAGTTGGTTGAGGTGTACTCTCTCAGACCTCTGTATAGAGGTATAGGTCTGAGAGGGTGAACCTCTACCAACTTACAGCCCTGAAGATTAGGTTTTGAAAGCCCTCTGTATTGTTAGAAAAAAAATTACTTTGACAGAGGAAGTTTTGACTACTTTCCATTTATGCCATTCATCTTTAGTTTATAACATCATTTATAAAGTTTTTGTAAGTGAAATTATAAATATTATTATACCATTGTCACACATATTGTATATTAAATCTGTTTATAAGAATTTTACACCGTTTTTGTCACGTCAGATTCCAACACAACTTCTGGAATTAAACATCCAGGATTCTCAAGCCGCCTCAGGCTGACAGGCTCCGAGGGCCTGGATGGCTGGCACACACATGCAGACCCTCGCCAAGAGCCTTCTGTATGTCATTATGAGCTGCACTATTCAACATCAGCTATGTGCTAGAGGAACGAACGGCCGCCTTCCTCTCCGCCGGCCTGGCCAACCCAATCTTCGCGGGGCGCTCGCTCCCTCTGCTTCGCTATTTTCTCCCGCCTGCCGCCTCGCCATTTCAAAAGGCATAAATGACCCGAGTGGTTGATTGCCTTTAAAAATAAATAAAAAAAACATCCAGGATAATGGTTTAATGGATCCTGGTTGGATCATCGAAAAGCAACTTCGGATCCAAGCAGAATATGTAATGATAATGTATATCAACATAAGTTTCAATCAATATATTTTAAATGCCTCAAAATATCAAATTTTGAAGATTTAGTTTAGTGATATATTTTCTATTAAATTAAAGGAATGCTTCAGACATAACAACAGAACATTGACCTGTATTTACTTTAAATAATATTTTATTGTCCATTTAACTTGATTCAGTCAATCATGATGTTATTGACTGTTTCGGGAGACACGAAACTCCCTTATTCCACGCTATCCATCCTAGAAACAAACTGAAGTAGACTAGTGAATGGACGCCGGTTTTATAATAGTACGGACAATCAGATGACTGAGCCTGATAGGGAATTTCCCGGACACGGACATCGATATTCCATCAGGAAATGTAATCATCACTCAGTATGACACGCCACCGTATACCTCAGTATGTCCCAATATTGTGGGGTGGAAAGGAGTTTGGGATTCCCTCGGATACCTCAACAGCCCTAATGGTAAATCACATTTATTTTCAGGTTAGTTCAAGAAGAATTATTTAGCACCCGTAAGAGTGAATTGAGAGACATGCGATTGTGGAATTGAACTTCATTCAGAGCGTATTTTAACATTATGAGTGTTCACTCTAGTCTTTATTTGTATGTTTTTCAAGCATTAAAATACATATTTTTATCTAAACATTTAACATCTGATTTAAACATCAGAATTTTAGGCGGCAAAATCCATCCTGCTGAAAGTAAACATATGGAGGTATTTTTCTGAAAAGGATTAGAGTGTATAGGACTCCTATAATATTTCCACAAAAAATATAGAAAGGGGAAAGTAATGTCAAATTTAGTTTTAATGTTGAATGGTTCCTTCTGGAAATCACCTTGGTGAATTCCTCTGGTTTGCTGAATAGCCTTAATCAGGACTCTGAGGGAAGTATAAATTTCATGCTACTCATTTATATTGTAAAGTTTTATTGTTTTATGTCAATTATTGCTCATAGAACTTTGTTTATTTGTAAAGTATTTTGTGCACATAAATAGTTTATACATTTGATCGCACAATGTATGTTTTGTTAGAATGACTAACAAATCCTCGTTTAGCTTTTGTATATAAATAAATGTATTGAATTGGTGGGGACCAATTAGTCTCTACAGTTTCATATATATGCTTATCATTTTCGGTATCCGGTTTTGGTCAGTTTAAGCCATCCTCAGTTCTAAAGATGTTACATTTAACAAACATTATAAGGACAAATAATAAATAATGAATTTACGACGCGCCTTTGATTGGAGACTTATTGCTAATGAAATAACTGTTCACATGGTGTCGCATTTTATTCTGTTCTATTATAACAACCCAAAAAATCCATCTCCTAATTCATAACATAAGAAGCTACGGCAAAAAATGGTATCAAAATCGAAAAACTAACGGGAAAAAAAATTAATTCGATAGGAACACAATTTTAATTCCAGTATTAAAATAATATTGTACAAAAAATATAAATTCAATATTATTAATACCAAATTTACAAGAAATCTTTTACATGTATTATAATTCTAAAGTTTACAAATGTATTTTTTTAACTGTTCGGTACACGACCTGAATTATAATTGTAGAATGATAGCCCTACTATTTCACTCAACTTTCCAGTGTCAGCCCTACTACATCATTATTTACATTTCTTTGTTTCACATTAATTTAATGGGCAATGTAGAGGTCTTACTTATTCCTGTTCAGTTGACGTGGTGGGTTACTATACAGGATAGATTTTGGGCTAAGGGATTGGGATATATGGAAAGGTCTGAGTGGAATTTATTAACATGGCTAGTGATGAAGTCGTAATATTTAACAATATAATAATGATAAGATTGCCTTGTCATCCGCAAAAGTTGAAAGCAGTGTGTTAGAATAAGAGGGGATTTGGGCAGTGTACAGTATTTAAATGATGGGCAGAGGCGCCTAGGTAGCTCAGAGGATCCAAACGGGTCTCGCAATCCTGACGCTGCGGGTTCAAATTACGTCCAGGTCAATCTTTTATTTATAAATAAAAGCTTGTCCTGAGCCATGGGTGTTTAGAATAGGGTGGCAACCTGTAAATAGCCCCTCCCTCCATGACCCTAAGTGAATGAAAGTGAGGCCAACATAGTAAATAAAAAAAAATGATGGGCCCGAGCACACTGCCTTGTGGAACTCCCGCTTCCACTTGGTAATATTCGGAATAATCTAATCCTAGTCGGATCCTAAAGAAACGGTCGATTAGGTAAGAGTGAAGGATAATGTAAAGGGGTAGTAGGTAGGATCGGGTTTAGGGGCGATCAACCCTTAGATTATTACGCCCTTCAGTATAACTATTGCTTGAGTAGGTAGGATCGGGTTTAGGGGCGATCAACCCTTAGATATTACGCTCATAAGGGTGCTTGGGAGGATGGATTCAAATTTGAACAATAGTCTGCGATGCCAGATCCTGTCAAATGCTTGCGACACATGGCACGGCGGTGAGGCTTCTCTACCTTCTTCCTTCAGTTGTTTATTAGTTTGTATGTTTCAGGTCCTGTTCAGGTTATTGTGAATCTCCGTTTTTTCGATTCGTCTAGTATGTATGCAGGGAGTGTAAGATGTAGGCTTAGATTCCTTTTTTCTAAGTAAAGTATACATCTTCGCGCCGAGTTTGTTTTTCTTAATGTACTGTGAGCGTTTTTCTGTCCAAAGTCTTACAACTGTTGTTTTCGGGTATTGCGAAACGTATGATTCCCATTTTACTCTTATCCATATGCCCCAATCCCTTTAATCCTTGTGTTGGACTCCAATCCTTATATTCCAAACTAAAACGAAGATGACCTCGCGACTTCTAGGGCCTAAAATTTATTCCCCTTTTCGCTGCAGAGTGAATTTAATATATATGTGTATAAATAAAGATATATATATATANAAAAAATCACAAGGAGTAATATTTTTGGGGATCTCTCGCCTTTTTCAGTGAGGAGTGAAGAGATACAGTATCTCATTGTGATTTTTTTCTTTTTGTGTGTGTTCTTCATTATATATATATATATGTAATTACAATATCTCTTGATATTAGAATGCAATAAGAAAAGATTTATATTAAAAAAAATTTAAAAAGTTATTGTTAAAAAGTGATCTTTTATTTGTTATAAAAATTAGTACGTGTGTTTAATTTTAATAATTAAAACCTTAAGACATAAAGTTCAATAGATTCCATTTTTATAAACAGCGCATTTCAATCAAGGTAACTTAGTAAAAATATAATAGCTGCATTAAATATAACTTTCAGGGGCGCCAGGGTAGCTCATGGGATCCGTTCCGGTCTCGCAACCCTGGTGCTGCGGGTTCAAATCCCGCCCAGGACAATCTATTATTTATTAGTAAAGGCTTGTCCTGAGCCATGGGTGTTTAGAACGGGATGGCAACCTGTAGATAGCCCCTCCCTCCATGACCCTCAGTGGTTGCAAGGGAGACTAACACTTAATAATAAAAAAATATAACTTTCAGAAACTTTGTTTTTATGATGTATTTTAAAATGTTCTACAAAAAATCATTAAATAAAGTTAATATATTTATTTTTCCATGTCTATAAGGTGAAATTGACTCAAGGCTCGTTTGGACAAAACATGGCCAACTTGTGTGAAGAGGCAGACGTTCCAAGTTTTGTTAGGAACTCCCCCCCTGCCTTTTTGAGCACTGCTATGGCGCCAGATAAAGCACAGATGTGAAGATGAAGGGCTACCAGATCACCTTGCTGACGGGAGAGGAAGAGGCGAGGATGGTCCACAGATCGGTGACCCTCGGCGACCATCAGACACTTGCCATACTCCTGTCGTCTCTCGGGCAGGTCCGACGTCGCCGCCTCCTCAGACACTATCAGGCTATCTTCGGCAAGGTAATTGGCATTGCACTTGCTTTTAATTTTCAAACTTTTTCTGCTATTTGAAGGTCGATCATTTGTCCTCTGCCGTATCTCCCAGGAAAACTGAGCTGAAATACATTAAGCCATTTGAGTCTACTCCCAAAAAGGACATCTCACTGATATATACACTCCTGTGGGTATTCATAAATTGTCTCTAGTAAATAGTTCTAATTAACTCCCATCTTAAGTTCCCCGGGAGAGTCGAATTTCTGCTCTCTTGCAGTTGTTCCAAATCAAGCCTTCTCGTCTTGTAACAAGACTAGTCACTTATCCTTTGAGGATGTAGTTGTGGATTCATCCAGACAGTGGCTAATGAAAACCCTCAGATGAAATTTACAAGAAACGTAGCATATGACTAACGAAAAAATTCTTTCAATGCAAGATATAGTAGTTAACCATAATTTCAAAAAGGTTGCAGTACAAAACTGTTATTTAAAAAAATATAAACTATTCGTAATGACAACATACCATACTATGCTGGAAAAAGTTGTCGGCCAGGACCAGAGAAATAAAATACTCCAAAATTAATGGGTAATTATTTATATAACTTTTAAGTCATCATTAGGGCGATAGTGATGTTTAGAGAGATCTCCGTGGTAGGCTTATGGTAACATCTCAGAGTCCAGAACTAAACTCCAGTCATGTGCGAATGCGAACCATTTTTTTATGTATTTTTTTTTAATGTACGTTTAGCCTATTGAACGTTAGTACACTTCCTCTAATAGCTATATCTCTTTATATTCTGGAAAACAAACTTTGTAGTATATTTTTACTGATTACAGAAGTTAATTCGAGTTTTGGAAGAACACTTGGCTGGGGACTTCCTCCACATCTGCCATGCGATTGTATCGGAGCCAAATTCTTACGTAGCCAAAGAAATCCATGAACTCCTAATGGTAAAATATACATCATTACTAAAGAAATAATCCATGTGTCAGTTTTCCATTTACTTATTGACTCATGGTTTGATTGTAGGAATTCCCTGCACCACAAGAAGAACTGCTGATAGCAACGCTTTGCGAACGGTCAGCTGAGGAACTATTGTTCATAAGAGACGCTTACCAAAAACGTAAGTCAGAATCTAATACAGGTTTCACTTTTTGCAGTCCATACCCCCCCACCCCACCCTAAGAAAAAGTGCAAATCCGTGCTTAATAGATTAATTTTGGCATATTTCACATGTTTTATTAAAGATGGATATAAATAATAGTAAATGACGATATTTAATTTCAAATCAGGTGGGAACATTGACCGTAAAAGGCTAGAACACTTTGCTTTTAACTGACCCGAGGGCGCTCACCTTTCTTAGTTAGCCTCGCAGTACATTTCTACCGTAACTAGCGTTAAAATTATATCTATTACATCCTATAAACAATTTAGTAACTCAAATATTAGTTACGAAATTATAACGAATAAAAATTTTGGTTTTTCTTCTCCAGGTTTGATTTCAACCAAAAACGTTTAGGTACTCAATTTAGTCTTATATTTTAAACATACCCGCCCAACAAATGAAATTACATTTCTTTCTTACTATTTGTTTTTCTAAAAAGATCATGGAGCAAAAAGTGTATGAAATTAATTTAAAACCTATTTAGTTCTATACATTTTATTCTAATACAACAATAATAATTATAATTCTTCTTCCCTTCTGAATGATTTCAACCATTAATGAACTCAACAAACGATTTGCGAAATGAAATCTTATTTACCACAAGTCCTGCCAAGTAACAAGCTAAAGTTGCGTAATCTGAGCGAATTTCTTATGTCTCGTCAAAGATGAATATAAATAAGGTAACGTGACTAAATTTAATTTAAAATCCATAGAGAACAATGAGTGCAAAAGCTATTTCGACTTTAAAAAAATGCTTTCCAATTGTCATTTGGGATTTTCACAATAACACTATAATTGCTTTGCCAAGAATTATATTAATTAGAGTTTGATAAAATTTACTCTGGAATAGAGATATTTCAGATTCGGGGGTAAATTGAAAATATCCAGTTTTAGCAGATATCCCTAGCTATTCACGTTGACACTTTGATGCGAATTTTGAAAAATTTTCAACGACCTTAATTTGGAGACTCCAAAAATGTGGTCCACAACATGTGTGTGTGTGTGTGCGAGTGTGCGCGCGCTCTTTTGCGTCCGCTATTTTAAAATTCGGTATCTTCAAGTTTCTTTTTGAATACCGTTCGTTAATCACTGACATCTGTTGTGGATGGAATTTCAAATCTTAATAACCTCGTTATTATTAGGGTTGCGGGAAAAAAATTTACTAATAAAATGGGTGTTAAAATATGTAACTTTTTACACGCATATTCAATAAAATTTTTCAGAAATACCGAAGTATGGGACCTTTTACTTTTTTAAATATAGAAACCAAATTTTGCGTTAATACTTTTTCATTGAAGATGATATTAGAGTATGGGGGTGATCTAGCTTTAGAATCATAATATCTTCCTTGTTATTTGAGTTTTTTTATTTTTATTTTTATGAATTATATTAGGTGAAAAATGTAATTCTAACGTTTATGTTGTATAAAATTTTTACAAAAAATGCAAATAAAGAAAGATATTTAAGACTGTAATTTCAAGCGCTGTGGTACCTCTTATTACTAAAGTATAGAACTAAATTCGGAATTTATGCTTTTTATTGTAAGGTCTCGAAACTATTCAATTTAAGATGAAATTGGATGAGGTGAAGAGGAAGATTAAGATATATATCTGTGTGTGTGAGAGGTTCCTAGTCACTAAAATTGATATGTATGTGCCTGTATGTGTGTTTTAAGTAGAGATTCAAGCGACCATGGATGACTATTTAAATAAACTTGTTAATGAACCAGAATAAAATAAAAGTTTTAACAGTTATCATCGATATTTTATTATTAACTGCTTCACGCCTAGGCACAACTATAGTTTTTAAATTATATACAATTTTATTGCTAGGAAAATAAGTTCCCAACATACAGTTTTCAAATGGCCAAATACATTTTTATTTCGAAAAGTGAAATTTGTTATAAAAGTGACTACCTGTCTGGGGCCGGATCTCGATCTAGTTCTATCTTCTCATTGGTTGGCTCTTATCAGTTCACTTCCGAAAGTGTCTAAATGGCTCAGTTATCACTGGCAGCTGTTTAGATTTCTTACCAGAGAATGCTGGCTTCATATTGGAAATACTTAAGCTCGAATATTGGAAAGTCTAGCATTATCTGGCAGAAAATTCAACACAGCTGCCAGTGAAATTCGCTAATTGGAACATACTTCAAATTCGACCCTCGATACATCCCTAAAGGTGTTTCATCCAAATTATATCTTATTTTAAATTAAACTTTCTTATTTAGAAATACTATACTTCATATATTGGTCAAATGTAAAATTATATAAATTGGTATTTCTATAACAATAAAGTTTTCCAAAATACGAAACTAACAACACAAATTTTGAAGAAATCCGCTACTTAGCGCACCACCTGACTCATTAAGATGTCATGCTCAAAATTTCCTCAAGAGATCCTTTAAGACCAAGTAAAACCAATAATCTTGGGGCCTAGGGTCAAAGGTTCAATTATAGCTTAAAACAAATAAATGTAAATGTACTGAATCCGCAATTTGAGACAATTCTCTCCTTGTCATATTCTTGCGTTCTAAAGGGTTTATTAGTGGCTAAAAAAAAATATAAATACTAACCTAATTTTTTAAAATCATTTTTATGAAATTCGCTCATTGACGCATCTTCTGTGTCATGAGATTTTCACGTGATAATTTGCCTTCAAGTTATTTTACGGTTAAATTACGAGGTGTATATCGCTCTTTGGTTATAAGGGGTCAGAGGGCAAAAAATAATATCTTCTGATGAATTTCGCTAATTTACATATCCCTCGGTCAAAGGTGAAAAGATAGTCTTTAAACACTCAATAACAGGTAGGGGGCAGGTTATATCCATCACTGATAATATCCTCCTATAGGTAGGTTACGTCGTGGTTGCTAAGAAATTCGCCTAAAATCTATCGCTAAACACTCACCTGTGTGGTTAATCGCTCCTCTACCTTATGACGTCACAAGCGATGAGGAAGGTATAGAAGTTACAATGGACGTCGCCATTTTTCTCATATTTGTACGCCAGAACCAGCATTTATACCCTACTAAATTAAGATTTACTCATTATCTGTTTAAATTTTGTTATATTTTTATTTATTTTTTACTAAAATAGATTTTAAGAAGAGCTTGGTGGATGAAATGGAAGCTTCATTGCACCCCGACTCTGTCAAGTGGCTGAAACTCCTCATTACTTGGAAGGAAGCAGACTCTTGCTGTGATCTGAAGCAAGCTACAAACGATACGCAAGTAAACCTTCATACTTCATAATCCCTGTTCAATAAATTGGGTTTCATAAGTGCGCCAAGTAACAAAACACCTGCGGCTTTGGTCGATAGTGCATTATTTGTAAACATAACTTTTTTCAGGATTTTTGTCCTAAATTAAACTTTGATGATATATTTCTTAGTAATTTAATAACTAAGAAATTATATTTAATAAAAAAATTTAAGTACTCAACAATTCAGATTCTAATGGTATAAATATTATTTTAAGTATCACTAAGATGAATTTAATAAACGGGTTATGAACGAAATTTCTGCATTTGTCAATTCAAGAGAAAAAATATAGTTTTATTATTGATGTACTAGTGAAAATGGGTAGGCATATTTAACTTTGGACAAACATCCTTAAGATATTCAGTTTTTAAACTAACTTGACTAATAACTGTAAATTTTAATGTTATTTGCAAAACAAATTGTAAAGGGACTTCACACCATCTGAAAAATGAGTTTGACCATAATGTGGTAAAAACCCCCGAATTTCACTAAAATCAAATAGAATATTATTACTATTTCTATAATAATCTATTTTTTGGGGGGGGCAAAAAAAATACTGAAGAGGGCAAAGACAAAAGCAATGGATGACCTTAATTTTCGTGAATCATATTATCTACTGATTAAAACTCTAGGAAAAAAAGTTGAGAGATTTATACTTTTAGAAAACCTGATTTTTTAATCAAAAGCATCTCTTTACTTGAAGTATTTGGGGAAATACATTTTAACAACGAAAATAGTTTTTTTTACCCTAAGAAATTTATTTTCGAAAAAAAAAAGTGTAAACTATTAAATAAATGGTGTTCAGCACGGTCTTTATATGAGATATATAATGTCTATGACATGGACATGGCCTTTTAAAACAAACGTAAAGCGCATGTTTTAAATCTAAATGAAGAAAACTTATCCCTGTAACATTTTGCTCCCTTAATGTTGGGGCGAATGCCATTCGGCTCTAAAATAGAGTAAAAATCTAGACAACAAGAACCATCTACGACAACTACTCTCGATTAACTTGAATAATCGGCTGTTTTCTGTAGAAACTGGAAAACACCCCCTCACACCTCGGCTGAAGAAACATTGATTTGTTTACTCACAAACTTATTAACCTTTTACGAGCTATATTTTGAGCTTCTTCTGTACATGATTAGCGGAAAAACATACGTAATATTTTTATTATATCCCAGTAACCAGAGTCGTAGATTTAGGACTTGAAAAAAAAAAAAAAAAAAAAACCAAGTTGAAGCTTCTCACAGCGGATACTGCTTCCGCTGTGAGTAGGATCGTCCTTAGAATTTCGTTTTCAGCCTTAGTGGTCACCATCAGGAGATTATTAATCTCCTATTAATACTGCGGATTATGCTTCCGCTGTGAGTGGTATCGTTCTCGGCATTGAAAGATGATAAGCCCGGAACAAATTTTGACTGTGTTTATGAAAATTATTTAAGACCTATTTTTCAGGTCCGAATTTGGTTGTAGTTAGATGAAAAAAAAAAGTTTTTGTATAGACCTACTAAAGTACGCATCTTAATTTTTTTTTTTTAATCTAATCTTCGCCACTGAACATAACTACCAATTAAGGCCATTGTATTTCACAAACTAGAATCTTCCTTAGTAAGAACTTTAGATGGAGATGAGACATTTACGTTCTGCTCGTGTGTTTCAGGTTTTGCTCGCCCTCGGCATGGGGACTTCGTACGGCCTGGAAGGTCCCGTGCTCGCCTCTCTCCTCCGCTCCAGATGCCCCAGCCACTTGAGGACTGTGTTCGGAGAACTGCGCCGACTGGGCAAACCACCCACCCAGCTCCTGGAGGCCAGGATCCCCACCTACACCAGGAATATCATCATTGCGCTCAGTACGCTCCCTATCTAGCCCTACTCCCAAGAATTTTGTTGACAATGAGACCTCCTTCCAAGCCTTGACCATCTTTGTCAACGACTGGAAAAATATAAAGGGAGGTTTTTAAACCTTCCCTTTTCATTGATGGCATTAAGATCTTTGGAGAACTGAAAACCTGAGTCCGAGTGGGCAATGGCTTTCTCTTGCCAGCCCAGAGGAAGGGGGTTTAGTGGGTAGTCTGTTCGCAGGAGTCCCACAGTTCCCACTGTTTGACCAACATTGGCTAAGCAGCGGTTCTGCGTAACGCATTCCCCTACCTCTTAAAAAAAAAAAAAAAAAAAAAAAATACGCTCCCAATTGATTAGCCTCTCTCAAGCCCTATCATGTCGTTCCTCGTTTGTAATTTCAAATCAAGACATTTATCCAAAACATTATTGTCATATAAAATTGAGATTAATGTATCAATATATACTAGTAAACGTGCTGAAAAGCCCATAGTACCATCAGTAGGTACATTAAATTGTGGTACCATTAAATATTCTGTTCAGCCAATCGAGTCTGCTCAATTATGTACCACCGGTAGGATAGTTAGACTCACAATAAGTGACATTAGATAATTCGGGTTGAGTGATTTGCCAATATATGGAATAAATTGCTTTTAGCAGAAGACAAACCTCCACGTGAAACTATAGAGATTTCCATGGATCTTTACCCATTCTACACTAGAGAAGCTAAAAATACGTTCCGTTAAAGAAAAACACACAAACATATTTATATTTGTCTTTGCGCGTTCCAGCGTCCACGAGTTTCAAAATAATGAATCAAAATTCGGTATTAAAGCTTCTTTTTGAAAATCATTTAATGAGGCTGAAATCAGTTGAGGGGGGAGTGGCTTAGGGGAAATAGAATTTAAAGTCTTCGTTATTGTTGGTTGAAAATTTTGGTGGCTACTTGATAGAATCGAAGGAAAAGTCGATAAACTTTTTAAAAAATCTTTCAAGAGAACAATAGCTATATTCCTGAAAAATTTGCTAATAACTGCTAATCTTTGAAAGAAAATTTGATGTAAAGTGTAGTTAGCATAATTTAAATAAATTAAATATAATTTATTTATTGATTGATAAATTTATTTTTTAGTACAGGCAATCGATCGTCCAGAACTGTTCAACGCTAGAGCTCTTTGGTTCACCAAGACGGAGCCAGGGAGGCTATGGAGGACACTTCTCTCTGTAAGACTGACAAGAAGCAAGGTGCATTTTAAGGACAATTTCTTGAGAATATAGCTAATGATATAATTCTTTGGGGATTCTTTAGCAGGCTGCTGGGGGGGGGGGCAATGCAGTATTTACTCTTTCGAAAAGTCGCTGTTGGTCAATGCTCCAGCCTCAACCTTCACTTTCCTCCAAGCTTGAGAGATACCCCATTTTCCAAGCAAAACTGCAGCCATTGTTGCTTTCACTCTTTCACTTGTCTTTTAGCAGATCTCCACTGGGGAAATCAAGTTGCTCGCGTTAGTTTCATACTCTTGAAAATTATCAAAATATCTCTGCTGATCCTTCATTTGAGAAACAAAAAATATGGTCCGTAAACAATTGTATAAGCACTTGATACAATTTTATGCTTGTTATTTATTATGCTATCTAGAGTAAAAAATAAAGAAAAAAAATAAGAAATTAACCATCTTTAATTTACTGATACAATTATAAGTTCTCCGAATAACAATACCTATACTGGTTTTCGAATGTTTCATACCCACACCATATATATATATGGCATATTTAACTTTGGACAAACATCCTTAAGATATTCAGTTTTTAAACTAACTTGACTAATAACTGTAAANCATTTACATTGCCTTTAGTTCTTTTTATTTTATTTGCTTTCTATGCTACCGCGTAGAAATGAAGCTCCAAGCACCCATGGATCGAAATGAAACTACTCCATGACAGTGGGCAGGCTTTTATTTATGGGTAAATGCTCAGTTCATGACTAATCTAGAGCGTCAGATTTAAGGATTAGCCACTTAATTTGGGAGCCCCAATATTATATTTATTAACGAATTCACTTTTTCATTTATAAAACTCGATAGGCCAAATTTTATTAAGCACTAGAATTAACTGCAGCTTTTAGAAAATAAAATAGAGACTTATAGTACAAATAAACCCCTCCCCCCTCTCATAATTGTTTAATTTCGCTGTGTAACTCCTAAAATATTTCTTTTATAAATATCTCTGATGAGTTTCATTGCTCTAAACTAAATATTACGCCCGCTACATTGGAAAAATTTATGTTCTTACTTTGGACTTCATAAGTAATCTCCTACTCCTAATTCCTCCATTTTTCTTTTCAACTTCTGCATTATTTATTTTATAAATAAACCTAATTGTGCTGAATTTCATTACTTACGTAATCAGGCTTTCACATTTCAGGTAATCCTCACCGACGATGGGCAAGAGATCCCCGAAAATTATACTCTTTGTCAATTTTTTTTTCATTTTCCATGTATACTTTATATATATATA